>JBAMAX010004683.1:0-284565 GCA_037043745.1 Chymomyza amoena | reverse complement strand
CACATGCCATAAATATTTACTTCAACAAATTGAAGTTCTTATCTCAAAATTCCTGAAACTTTACTGAACTCCAAAAGGCAACTTCAAGGTTACAAAGTTGCATGCACAAACAAGACTTTTATGTATGGCCAACCTAATTGACTTATGTATATGAGCTTTTGCCCTAAAAAACAAAATTATATCGAGAAAAAAAGGTCAGCCGCAACTTGGAACGCCTCGTTGGGCCCCACCTTTGGCACATATGCATTCCATATGAGCAATTATTTTTATGGCTTGGCAAGGTTAGTGCAATTTGCTGCACCCAAAAAATCAAATCGCTGCATGCCACTTGCTGCATAAATTATCATAAATGATTTGGTAAACAGTTTTCAGTTTTTTTCAAATTTGTTCTTTGCATCGCTCATACGTCCCGTATGACCAGAAAATGCCATTGGCTTAATATATATTATTAGACATACATATTGCGCTTGCATTTTACGCCTTTTTGGCGTAGCTAAGCTTCAACTACTCGTTTGCTCCTTTGGTCCTTATACTCCTTGTTGTATGCATTTTTAATTTCCCTAAGTGAAACGCCCCAAACTTTTCAAATTGCCCTTTTTTCGCTTGAGAGCGCGCCCTGAGAGAGAGGCACGGCGATAATGTTGCCAATGCACCCTACGATTTTCTATGCATTTGCACCGTTTTGTGTGTGTGCAACATTCGTGCCATGCGGCTATTGTTCTTTTTTGCTCTTTGTGCAACACTGCCAATGCCTGCGTCGACAGCGACGTTGACTTCGACGTTGGCGTCTTCATCATAAGTTTTGATTTCTTGCGAGAGTTTCTCGCGTCAAGCTCACGCTGCGCTTTTGTTTGCACGCTGCGGGCAATGCGCGCAATTGCCTTTGAGTAAGCTCCATGGTGTCGGGGGATCAAAATGCGGGAGGGGGGCGGCATATGTTCCATCCCGGCGTGTTTGAGGAGAGAGAATGCACTTTTCTTGTTTAACGCTTTTGTTCTAGTACATTGCTTGCGCTGAGAGTTGGTTGGGTCGGAGACTGGCGCTGAGTGTAACTGACGTCACGTATACGCCACGCATAACTCTCAAAGACATTAGCTTTTGTCGCTATCGATTATGGCTGCTTGATTTCACTTGAAAGTTGTTCAAGGAACTTTTTCGATAGTTGTACGTTGGCATGTAGGATATGCGCTCTGTTGATTGCGTCCTTTTACTACCTCTGACTCAGATTTTCGACTATTTCGGCTGCTTTGTCAACAAGTGTTGTAAAATTGAAATTCTATTACGATAGTTGTATGAATTGAATGAGTTAGGTTTTGCAAGTTTGTTCATTATAGAAGTTGAGTTGCGGTTCTGTGGCAGAGCTGCCTGTTGAATCACTAGGGGCACTTAATTAGTTGATTAGGTACGATATTTTATAATCATTTAAGATGCTCAGTGTGTACAATTTCATTTCAAAGATATCAAATTATTTTTAACCCTTTCATTTACGCCTCAACATCTTTCCTAGCTCCAAGCTTCTGTTAAACATTTCCTGTAGCCCAACCATATATCTTTTGATAGCTTTATTTCACCAATATTGCCTGCAACTGGTAATAACTTGCTAACATATTGCTTTTAGCTATCTGGCTTAATTTAATGAAGATATAAATCAAGCAATTTAGGAAGGATACAAATGGAACCCACCAATATTGCAACCGCGCCATAAATACGCCTTAAAGGTGCAGCACGCCAATTATGAATGATGGCCAAGTTGAGCTCAGCTGTGTGCTGCAGAGCACATTTAGCCAAGAAAATGGACACGCAGCGCATATGGCATGTTGGCATTGCCTTTCAGGCTTTGGCCACTGGCCAGACCCAACCAAAAAAAAAGAAGAAATTAAGATTTTTGGCACAAACGTGCAGCGCATGCCAAAGAGAAAAAATAAAAGGGGGACATCCAGCTATAAGCCAAGAAACGAGCATGCAACACGCAAGGTCAGACGCGTTGTAATTAACTGCAAACAAGTGGGTGGCGCCACCCAGCTGCTGCTGATGGCAGCTTTGGCGCAAACTTTGAACGGCTGAGCGGCAGCTTGACCAAGATTTGACGTCAATTATTTTTATTGCGGCGTAAACAAAAGTAAGGATACAAACGGAAACACAAACTTATGGCCAAAAAGCTGCAGTGGGATGAGCACAACCAAACCCTGTTGGACGACATTTCGACGACATTTACGTGTTGCACGCGCCGAGAATGGGATGTGACCAGCATTGACTGCAATATCCGGCAACAGACTTTCCACGGCATAAATTGTGCATCTGCGTGGCTGCTCCGTTTCACTCAGCAGTCAGAAGCGACGACAAGATGCGACAACACCCACATTTGGACATTAAAGATGTGCTGTAGCTAGAGGTGGAAGCGATTATTTTGATAGCAAACAAAAATTTTATTTTAAGTGTGATTACGTGAAAAGAGTCTACCGTGAATGTTACTCCTATGTGAAGAAATATGTTAGTCGATCCCACCGGATATATGTACCAATCAAATTCATAATTAATTTGGTCCAACAATAGAAAGCTGAGAGAGATTATCTAAGATTGGAAGTCAAATTTATTCATTTGCATTCAGCTTAAAGCTGCCTGGCTGTTCGAGTAGATACAGCTGTTCTTATTCCATACTTCTAGGTTTCTTATTGTTGTCAAAGCCTCCTGGATTGCAATGGGCTCTGCCTGAAAAACACTGCACTGATCCGGGAGTCGGAAAGCAGTTCTTACTTGGAATTTCTCAGCAATGATGCCTCCGCCTACATGGTCGTCCAGTTTGGAATCATCCGTGTATACCTTTATCGAGACAACTGGGACTGGTATTGCAATGACCTCTGCCAGAAAGACACTGCACTGATCCGGGAATCAGAAAGCAGTTCTGACGTTGAGATTCTCACCTTTCTCGAGCCAACTGGGCCTGGTAGTATATGTTAGCTGTCTTTACTTCAACTCCTTCCTGATTGGAATATGGGCTTTTAATTTGGTTATGAATTGTTCTTGCGGTTTGCAATAGTCTGTTCTCTCGGGAATAAGTGGGTTTCCCTTAAGAATTTTTGTGCGACCAAAATCATGGTCATTCCATTATTTCGCCTCTCTCATACGTAATAGGAAACAGTTTTAAACTTGTGTAACATAAAAAAAACACCCTTTGCTTATATTTGCAACTTTCATTACGAACAATTTTACTGACGGCTGTTTATAATACACAATTCATTTAAACAGTATTTGTAAAAAAGAAACTTACATCATATCCTCCTCGCTGCTCATACTTGAAAACTAAAACACCAATTTCTCAGCTTATTGCTTATAATTTACAATTTATTCAAGCCGTATTTGTACTTAAGTGCAACTTTTTATTCCAAAATGTTATCTATTAACTTTTTTAAAAATTTTTATTTGATCCTGTCTTATTCAATTTAACAAAATTTTTTTTTTTGTATGAACTGTTTCTTTGTAAGGGGCAAATTGGTGTTCGGTATAACCGGCAAATATTTTGATGATTTTATGTACAATTGACAAAAAAATTGGCATCCTTGAAAATAATTCTTTACACAAACAAAATTTATAAATACTAAATTAATCGATCTTATAAAATAAAACTTATATTTATATAAACTCTTTCACCCGAAATAATGGGAAGATAAGTTTTTTGTTGCATTAAATACTTTCATAAAAATATAAATTTTATTTGTACAAAATTTAGAAAAACCAAATAACTTAAATTTTAAATTTTCATAAATTTTATTGAATTTATTTTCTAAATTTATTTTAAAATATCGAAATTCAAAATTAAAATCTATTAGCTCATTGATTATAATTAATCATAGTGTCAAATTTGTATTTTATGTTCATAAGAAGAAAGATTTTCAAATTTTTTTTATATCAAAATGTACACTTCTTGTTTATAAACTATCGATACCGATTTTTGAGATTTGAAAAAAAAAAAAAACAAGAAGCACCAACTAAAACAACTATTTAGTGTATATTATTTATAAATTAAGAGTTCTGAAAGATTTGTATTCATTAAGGCTTCTTTCAAATTTGGCCGAAAACAAGGCAAACTTGGGAATTATTTTTGGCATGATGAAAAGACACAAGCTTCCGGTTCTAATAGTTAAATACCATTTTTATAATAAAAACGCTCTTGATTGCCGCTTTTATATACATAATTTTTATAAATTTTATTTTTAAAAGCTCTTGGTAGCAAAGCTTTCACATTGTAATTGCTGTGACCACATCCCTTCTTTAAGAGAAAGATTTAAAAAGCTTTATTTTGGATTACATCCCTTCTCTGGAGCGTTATGTAACGGGGCGTATGTGCAACGTTTCCATGACTGCATGGGCTTATGGTTTCTGATTAAATTAATAGAAGGCTCTTGATAGTATACTTGATGGATTAACTTTGAGTTGAAAAATAGATAAAACAAATGTCAAACGATTGGGATATTTATTTCTCAACATCACAATTGTTGATCAAACCAAAAAATTAATTATATGGACTAATTTTTTTTCTCCAGCTGACAAACACATTATTCCTAATTATTATTATTAAGAGAAAGAAATTTGAAAAGCTTTTTTGGGTGTGATTTTGAGAATGATATATTATAATTGCCTTGGGCCAGTCCCATTTATACTACACATTGCTACAGTGCGTATGCGGGATTTTTTTTTTAGAGAATGTGTGTCAGTGTGATAAGATGAGCCAACAATTTCAAATAGTTTTCTTTTTATAGATCAAATGGCCTTGATAGCCTAGGAACAGCGCACTAGACTATCATCCCAGAGGCTGTGGGTTCGAATCGCACGAAAAAATTTTTTTAAATTTGAATCGCTTGGGGCATATTTTTATCATTATACCAATGAAGTTTGATCGAAGATAATAAGTAATGCGCTTTTACTAATATAGCTTGTGAAAGAAAGAAATTTTGATTTAAAAATCTTTCTTGGTTTTGAAAATTGCAAATTATATTGATTGTAATTCTCCCCATCGCAACACAACGCTGCGTATGAGCAATATTTGTATATAAAATAAAGCCAAATAGCCAGGCCGCTATCGGCGTAATGTCTTTGTGGAGGATTCACTCCAAGTTGATTAGGAAATGCGTTAACAAAATCCAACTCCTGCCCGCCCGTAACAGAGTGGATTCCTGGACATTCAGGAGTGGAAGGTAATTCGATGACTGATGACCTCGCTAGACTGGCTTCTTCCTCACCCACTGCTTGCCCAGAGCTCATCTAAAGGCATTAGCTGGTCTTCAATGAAAACTATGGTCAACAAATGGACTTTAGCTGAGCATTTTTTTCGAAAAGGGTTCCTCACTAAGAGGTGGGGCACTACGACAAAAGATCTTTTGTACCATACCCATAAATTAAAGCAAAAGACTTTCCGCTTTCCGCATAAATAGCGGTAGGTCTTTGTTGGTATTGACCTAAGATTGAAGGGACTAATCCATTCCAAGCGCTGGGCAGTCACAGAGAATATGTCTGGTGGTTTCATCGTCTTCTGGGCAGAGTCTGCACTCTGAAGAGTCCGATAGGCCAATTTTCTATAGATGTTTTCTAACATTGTGGTGGCCAGATAGGAGAGCATAGGAGATATTGGTTCTTTTTCCGAACTCGGATGTCAACAGAATTTTAGGGTCATAGTAAGCGAACCTTAGCGTCCTGGTTATTACTTGGATAAAATGAGTCTATCGGACTTCTCAGAGTGCAGATTATGAGGACGATGACACGACCAGTAGTAGAGTGGAACATAGTCACATATTTGGTAGCTGAATGGAATTCCCGTCAAATCCCAAGAACAGACTTACTGTCCTTCATATTAAAAAAGCAAGTTTTAATATGAAGGAGTTTTCGTGCTGTGTGTCCCAAGAAACCCGTCCCATCTCTAGAAACCTCTGCAATGGTGCGTATGAGTAATGTTGCTCTGCGAAAGCAAGTCTCAGTGTTGCTCCGCGATTACGCTATTGTTGTTGTTGCTGTGGCACTTACAATGATTTTTTAATTGCTGAATACATACACATACACACACACATACACAAACATAAGCATGCATACAAAAACAAACACAAACGCAGACCTGTGCTTAATGTTTACGATTCCTCTCTCTTCTCCTACTCAATCTGCACATGGTGCAGACCAATTCACATTTTGGTTTTTGACTTTACCAACCGTTCATCAATCTCTCTCTTTTACGCTTTATATACCACTCTTTAGCCGGAGTCTGTCTCCGTGCTCCGTGATTGAATTGATATTTGGGACACGTTGCAGCTGCAGCAGGCTGCTGTTTTTAAACTCTTTTAATTGATGCTTTCAGCGCCATCTTAATTTGTTTTTCACTTTCTGTTTATTTTATGCTTTTTCATATGGATTGCATTAAGCCAAACACGATGGCCAATAATTGCTTACTACGCCCAAAACAAAAATAAATTAAATTCAGTTATGTATTTTTATGCATGGCAAAAAACAGAAGAAAAAAAAACAAATTAATTTAAAACGAATATTTAATTACTGCGGGCGCATTTTATATGAATAAAACGAAAGCGTTGATTGCAGAATAAGCAAACAAATTATTTGCTTGAAAATTATTCAAGCAACTGATAAACAGAAATCAGCTGAAAAAATGAGAAATGTATTTAAATATAAAAAATCTCGTAGTTGATTTTTGGAACGTATACGTAATTTTCTGAGACATATTTTGTATTTCCGTGTTCTTATCAGAAATATAAATGTCTTGCTCTTATCTCAATTATGAACGCAGCTTCTAAAAGTTTTGGTTTTTAGTATCTGAAAACAATTGTTTGGAAATTTTCTGAAATAGGTTTGAGAAAGAAAACCTATAATTAATAAAATCAATTTTTAACATTAAGCTTAATCTTTTCTGATCAAATTGACGCAGCTTTTGCCATATAGTTTTTTATACAAAATTCCTCAAATCGAAATCGGTTGAAGGTTTTAGAAATTGGCAAGATTTCAAAGCATATTATATATGGAATGTCTGATCTGTAAAAAGCTCAAGACTTCTAAGCTGACAATCAATTCTTTACTTTAACATAAACTTTAAGAAATTGTTCAAACAATTTCAGCTTGGTTTGGAAATATTTCTCTTTTTTCCGACAATGGGTTCCTCACAAAGAGGTGGGGCACTGCGAAAAAGGGTCTTTTGTACCATACCCTTAGGTTCAAGCAAAAAACTTTCCGCATTCATAGCAGTAGGTCTTTTGTTGGTATTGACCTAAGATGGAAGGGACTACTTCGTTCCTTTCCCATGGGACAGGCTCTACCCATACCAGCGCTGGGCAGTCGCAGATAATATATCAGGTGGTTTCATCGTCTTCGAGACAGAGCCTGCACTCTGAAGAGTCCGATAAGCCAATCTTCTGTAGTTGGTATCTAACAGTGTGGTGGCCTGATAGGTAAGCTACCAGGACCTTTAAGTCCGCTTTGCCAAAACCTTTTGTCTTGATCGCATCCAGAGGTTTGACAAGAACTTTTGCTTGACGAAGCCCCGGAAGGGAGAACCTGTATCTCCTATGATCTCCGGCGGCCCATTTGTTTATTATGGTTGTGATTGTGGACCAACTAATACCACAAAACGGAGCTCAAGATGTAGTCAGTGTGGGGGCACCCTCCATTCACTCCCGAGTGTCCAGGCACCCAACATATCACGACTTTGTTCCAGGCGGACAGGGTTAGGAGGTAGTTATGGTATTCTTTAAACTTTCTAGACAAGATGTTCCAGGATGCTGGTTTCGGCACATCAGCAATAGCGGTATAACTAAAGATCGCCGTGCAGACTTCTTTTTGAGGTGATGCTTTTAGAGTTTCATCAAACTCATCTGAATTAAATAAAGTATCCATAAATATATTGAATACTCGGGGCGGGGATGCCGCCCACGGGATGGCCCGAGATGCCGTAGGTAGTCAAGGATTAAAACTGGAGGTTGACAGGTATCCAGAGTCCGCATACTAGAGACCGGGCGCCCACTCGATCATGCATCTATCGGCGTATGATATTCCACCTTAGATTGGGGTAATTTTTGAAAAAGTGTTCTTCTCTTCGCCCAAGGCAGAAACATGACCATGCCAAGGACCTGCTTCCAGCCGCCCTCACGGGGAGAGTATAGTCGCACTCCCAGTAGTGTATCAGAATTACGGCGCGTACCACACAAAATGGTTATACTTTGATCCCCTTGTAATACCTATTAGCTGACGGCCCAAACTTTAAGAGATTGTTCAAACAATTTCTGCTTGGTTTGGAAATATTTCTCTTACTCAGATACAGAATGGAGTGACGAACGTGTTAGACCCTAATCGGTTTTAGATACTTATACCAATATTATATTTAGTTCTTTTCTTAAGCTTATGCTCAAGAAGTTTGTCTAACTAAAAGATTTTGATACAACTTAATAAATTTTATGCCGAAAAGCATTCCTGTCTACTGCCAAACAAAGCTGACCACGCTTGATTCTTCCTTAGACAAGTAGTCAAATTTATTATGGCCAAGGCTCTCACAAAATTTATGCCCAAATGTAAGTGCTAGCAAATGCAACAATAAGCCGAGAACACCAGTGTTGCCTCTGCCACGCCTACAAGATTAATTGAAGTCAAGTTCAATGTGTGCATAAATTTATTGGGCAAACATAAACCCAATGCCTGGAATAGAAATTTCTCTATGTTTGTATATCTTAAATGATATTTGTAAGTATGTGTGTGTTTGAGATCCCAAGGCATTTGCAATTAGGTAGAAAGCAACACTAGAAGGCCCAAACACACACACACACACACAGACACACACAAGAACAATAGATTTTGCATAGGCCTGGCCATTAATATTACGCATATGCCGCGTTGCAGACGCATTAGCTTGCAAAATGTGACCTTACTTAATACAACAACCTGGAGGCAGCTGCAATTTGCTAAGAACCTTAATGCTCTATTGTTTAGGCATTAAATAGCAATTAAATTAATTAATTTATTTCTAGATTTAAGTTGCCCTTGAATAGAAGTAGCTCCCAAATAAATAAAGGCGCATCCTAAACTGCGTATTTTAACCACTTTAATTATTTAGCTGCCAATCATGCAGTAAAAATTCCCGCGGTCTACAACTAAATTTTTGCATTTAAATTAAATTAGCGTTGTTTTAATTAAAATGCAGCCAGCGTGCAACTTGCCTTGGTCAGCTATGAAATTGCCAACATGGCATTTTTATTTATCCATACATATCCGTAGGTGTTAAAATAAAAATCACATGAAACAAACAATAAAAACAATTATTAAAAACAATGGAAAATAAATGAGTGTATTTTTTTAAACAGAAATTTACATAAGAACGTACTTATATTGTGTACACAAGGTGAACATTTTATTTATCGCAATGTGTTTGGAGATTTTAAGATTGTTCGGCATATAGAATTTGTTTTACATATGAAAACGGGCTAGATTGGCGATATCACAAAAAAAAGGAAACCTACAATTAATAAAACTTAATGTGTTTCGATTTAAAACAAGAAAAATATGGGCTAGTTTGGCCAAAAGTACAGATCTACACCAAGAGCGATAGTTTATTAGAGAACAAAAATTTTCAACGCTAAAAGACTAATTTTTATGAAATTCTTGCTTCCAAGCACCCCCCACTTTTCAAGCTATATCTCAAGAACCATTAAATGGAGAAGAATATTCAGTTTATCGATTTTTTGGGAGATCACTTTCGAATTTTAAAATGAAAAGCTAGAAATTTTAAAAAAATCTTAAAAGAATATATAATTGTGTACCGTTTTTTGGGAGATCACTTTTCAATTTTAAAACTAAAATAATGAAATATTGTAAAATAAATTTTAAAAATATATAATTGTGTACCGATTTTGAAGATCACTTTTAAATTTAATAATTAAAAACTAAATTGATAAAAATTTAAAAAAAAAATTGGATTTAAAAATATGTTTTTTTTTTTATTTATTTTTTATCTGTCATGGTAAAAAATTCGCGTCAATATCTTTATTCGATTAAAAGATATGATTTGTCAAAAAAAAAATCTAAAAATGAGCATGCCAATTTTCGGTATTCGATAGCTCGCTAAATAATCGGAATTCGACATGGTTTCCATAGGCTAGTAGCTCTACCAAATATGTAAAAAATCATTAAATTCGGAGAAGCTTGGGAGAAAACTCTCCTGCTTCACTTATTTTTGTCGATATATAAAGCAGAAATTTTGTATAGATCATAAAAAGCTTGTATGCAGAGCGATATAGGCCTGCAAGGTGGGTTTTAATTGCTTAAATTTGGCCTAGAAGTGAGATTTTTCATTTTCTGTAAAAGAAACATTCTGTCTTTCTGCTTTGGACAGAAAAATATTTTCTTATGTAGTTTTTAGTCTTTTCTCAAGTTATAATCTTTTCAACAATGTTTTGTTCATCAATATCAGATATGCACAAAAATAAATGAAACTCAAAAAAGGACAACAAATTAATAAATTTAAGTAGAATGTAAAATATAATTATAGTTTAAGTAGAAGTATTCTTAACCTCTATTATCTACAATCATCCACCTAACAAAGGAATGTTCTGAAAATTTTCACGAAGGTATTTGAAACCCTAAAAAATTTGATTGGATGGCTTTTAAAGTGAACACTTTTCCAAAAAAAAAACATAATAATAAAATTAATAAACCACTTGCTTTATTTTTATAATATGAGTTGTTCTTAAAGACAACCATTTAAAATTATATTGGGACTTTGAATAAATTTCAGAACTTTTTTTTAATTTTCAACTATTTATTCTGAGAAAATGTATACAAAATTTAATGTTCAAAGTATTTTCCATCGCTAGCCACTACTTTTTTCCATCTTTCTGGTAATTTTCAGATTCCGGCTCGAAAGAAAGACTAGTCTTTTGAGGCTATCCATGAATCGACCATATTCTTGGTACTTTCATAAGTGAAGCGCTTTTCAGTCAATGCAAGTGCCATCGATCGAAAGAAGTGGTAATCGGATGGGGCGATATCCAGAAAGTAAGGCGGGGGAGGTACCACCTCCCATTTCAACGTTTCCAAGAATGTTTTCACGATTTTCGCGACATTTTCCATGTTGCAAAATAACTTTATCATGTCTTTGCTCATATTCTGGCCTTTTTTCTCTGAGTGCATGCCTCAAACGCATCAATTGGAGTCGGTCCCCTGTGATTGTTTCATTCGGTTTCAACAATACATAATAGATAACACTACGTTGGTTCCACCAAATACCGAGCATGATCTTAGATCCATGAATATTTGGCTTCTCCGTTGATTTTGATGGCGGCTGGCCGGGCTTACCCCATGACTTTTTGCGCTTGGGATTTTCGCTTTTCATCGCTAGTAACAATACGATGCAAAAAACCTTTCCTTTTCTATCGTTGAAGCAGCTGTACACTGTCTCTCGGCTTCAACTAATACGGAGCCCAGTTTCCTTGCTTTTGTATCATTCCCAAGGCCTTTAATCTTTTGGAAACGGTTGATTCATCGATATTCAATGTTTCTGCCAACATTTTGAGCGTTTGACACGAATTTTCATCAAGTAATGTCTCCAATACTTCATCGTCAAACTTTTTCGGCTGCCCCGAACGGTCTTTCTTTTACATCATTATCAACACTTTTAAAGCGTTGAAACCAATCAAAACACTGTGTTCTTGATAGAGAATATTCCCCATAAACTTCCACGAGTGAACAATGACTTTCGGGAGCGGCTTTACTTGCGGAAAAGTGTCCCAACAAAATTTCCCGCAAATGCAATTTTCAAAATTTTTCATCATTAAAAAAAATTTTATATGCAGAAATAAACGAATTGGTTATTATACATAGTTTTTCTTATAGTCAGCATAACTGTCACAATTCAGCCATATTTGGAAACCAAGTCACAAGATGTTCAAAACATATTTACGATCCTTGGGAGACACCCTGTACTGACTTGAGTCACAAACAGAAAAAAACTGTCCCATGTTCAAAACAAGCTCCATTCCAATCATAAATTCAATGTATTCATGTAAAACAACATTTTTTCCGGAGAAAATACGTGCGCGGTATACTAAACGATTTTAAATTTTCTATAAATACAACGAACGAATGTTTCTCTTGATATATATGATATATAATTTTTTTTTATTTTAGAAATCTCAAAAGAGTAATAGTTCTTACTCATTGGCTATTGTCCAAGGTGTAGATTGTAAATAAATAAGTCGAAAAAATTAGTTTTTTTTTAAATCTAAGCATTTTTAACCAACATTTTTTTCTAAAAATTATAGCTTTTATTGTACAAAAAAATAATAACAATACGCAAATATTATGCATGCATTTTGGAACATTTTTAGTCAGCCATTGTCAAGTTTCATCCATTATGCACGGACATTCACTGACCACAAGCCACTCACACAGTCGCCCAAACACTTAAACACATCCGCACACACAGACATACACACACATGCACACGCTACATGTGTATGTGTTTATTGCAATGGCCGCCGGACATGGCTATATAAACATGACAATTTAAAACGCATTACAGTGTGGCAATTAATTAAACTGTCATTGGTTCGAAGATTTCGAATCGTTCGCGCGCAAAGAGTCAAAATAAATTGTATACAAAAGTTGAAAGCGCATTTATAGGCAAAATCGAGACGAGGGGAGCTGAAAATATAACATTAAATATACATGGTCACTCTCTCCTCTCTCTCCTCTGTGCCAGAGTGTGCGTTGGTTCCTGGTTGGGCTGGACAAGTCGCTTGACTGGCAACAGTAAAACATCGCGTAAATTTATTGAATTGTAAAAAGAACATATATCAGCGTTTTTAATTGCAAAAACAAAAGCAACAACAACGAAAACAACAACAACAGCAACAACAAACAGTGGAAGGACACATCAGGACGCACGTTAAATAAACAGCACAGGACAGTTTTAAACTGCGTCGGTTTTTGGCACATAAAAGTTTATTGACTGAGCTCTTGGAGTTACATAAAAAGGGTCGAAATTATTCAATTCGCTAACTCCATACAAACCAAATACAATTTATTTATTTAAAACATAGACAAAGCCGTTTTAATAGTTTTGACCTTTTATGGCTTAGAAAATTAAATGTGAGTTGAAATGAAAATTTAATGCCTCATGAAATTCGGTTGGTAAATCTTTGATAAACAAGATTAGAAAACAGCTTAGCTTTACTTTGTTGTCAAACGCCCAGAACAATAAAGTCATAAAAATTTAATCATCATAAAGATGTAATAAAAATTAATTACAATACTATTTGAGTAATAGAAATTGATTACAGCAGCAAATAAAGAAGATTTGCTTTGACGGCCAGACATCGGGGAATGACGACTATGGTATGCTCTTGAATTTTTGTTTACTAGGGGTTTGGCTTCCGAATTGATAGCCCCATTTTATAAAAATAAACCCATATTTTGTATAAATAAAATGGTGATGTCAAACTAATATCAAAGTATTACTTATGAAAGGACGGAGGATGGCTGGGTTGACAAGGAAATTAATATTTCTGAAATTATTTGCATCATAGGAACCGAGGAGCTGTTTGGACCGTCAGCCGTTATAGTTCTGTTCGAGTTTCATCAGGATCTCTTCTTTTCTCGTAGTAGTGGCTTAGTAATGTGTTTACCAATACCAAAGAAAGATCAAGAACACGGAGGATTACAAAATTTTTCTAGGCATTTAATTTGATTTCGCTAGATTAGGTTAGGTTGTATTGGCAGCTCAGATAGTGACTGAGATCACCCAGATTCATTTTGTTGCCTAATTAAAAGAAGGGAACGAAAGGAATTGAAGAAGGGATGGCATAGTGGAGAAGGATCAAAAATAGGCAGCTCAGATAGTGACAGAGATCACCCAGAGACCATGAAGTCCATTTTGTTGCCGAATTAAAAGAAGGGGACGAAAGGAATTGAAGGAATGAAGGCATATTGGAGGAGCATCAAAAATTGCACATCCCTAATCGCGGAAGTCTCTCATATTGCAAATCCATTTTGAGGACTCGATGAAAGCAGCCAGATCCGCATTGGGCACATTGTCTAGACTACCCAGATCCTCAAAGAATAGTTTACCCAGAAACTGGGTTCGTTTTCTGAGAAGCGCCGGGCAGTCGCATAGCAAGTGTTGGATGCTTTCTGTCTCTTCCTAACCTCGAACAACTTCTCAGCCATATTGCCTATGCTGCAGTGCCCCGTTACAACGCCTACCGTCATCCTAGTCAAGTTCCTATGGAAGCGCAGGAGTGCAAATATTCGCTTTGGATCTCGGCCAGAGTGCTCGGATATTGCGACAAGCGGACACTATGTCCCATTCTTATTCCGCCAGAGCTCTAGCCGTCTCCATGATTTGCGATACGACGTCTTGTCATGGCCTTTGTATGACCGTAACCACAAGGTTAGCTGCCAACGCTGAGCCGTTCCTAGCGCACTCGTCAACCGCCTTGTTACCAGGAAAACCTGAGTGAACCGAAACCCAGCAGATGGTTATTGAGTGGTGATGGATACGTTTGAGCGTTAGCGTCATGTTACGGATTAGTTTGCTCTTTATGGTGTGCAATGACAGAGCCTAAATAGCAGCCTGACTATCGAGAAGAATTACAAAGTTCCTTGAACTTCCGTCCAAGGTGTCAATGAGTCTAGCCGATTGCCAGATTGCGCATCGAAAAACGTCGGGGAGATGGAATGAGGGCTTCTTCGAAAGCACTTCAGAGAAGATGACTGCTCCTTTGCCCTCATCAGTATAGATCAGCTCGTTCCATTTTAGGAGGCTTGTTTGCATCCAATCTTCCCTATTCGGGAAAACAGCGACAAAGTCGTCGTTCCATTTCTGAACAGTGGAGAAGTAATCACTATCTCCGGTCTGCACAGGTACGCCCAACTCAAGTAGGATGCTGCTATAGCCACAAGTTGAAGGCGTGAAAGGATTCAATGCCCGGAGTCTCGCTCCGCTTCTAGCCGCCGCTGACTTCATAAAAGTTCCCACTGGTTCCAGGTTCAGAATAACATCCAGAGCCGCTTTAGGTGTTGATCGCATAAGTCCGGTGATACCTAGGCAAGCTGACCTTTGCATCCTCTGAAGGTTGTTTATATGAGATTTGGTATGAGCCGCCTTCAACCAAATCAACGCTCCATAAGTTAGGATAAGTCTGACGACTGCTGTGCATAAGTGAATTATATACGGTTGCAGTCTCCATTTCCTACAAAACGTCTTTTTATAGGTGTAATAAGCACGTAACGCTCTTTTTATTCTTTCTTCCGAGTTTCTCTTCCACAAGAGTTTGGAGTCCAGAACGACTTCTAGATACTTCGCCTCCGTAGATCTTTTGAGTTGCGTTCCACCGAGAGACGGTGGGGTGAACTCAGTTATTTTATATTTCCAATTGAACAACACCAGTTTTGTCTTCTAAGGATCAACCACAAGACCGTTCTATTGTGCCTATATATGGGTGACGCCAAGAGCGGACTCCAGTAGCTCGCTGACATTGGGCAGTAATTTGCCCGTTACCATGAAAACCACGTCGTCTGCATAAGCCGTCACCTTACATCCTGTCTGCTCAAGTTTGAGAAGAAGCTCGTTAAGGACCAAGTTCCATCAAAAACGATAATTTCAGATTCATTATGTCAGATTTATTATGCAGAACATTTAATTTTCTTATAAAGTCGGAAATTGGCTATTTTTGAGGTGCGGAAATGCTCAACTAATTTTCTTAAAACCTTTGAAACTGGAATTTATTTTAGAAAAGTGGAAAATAAATCAGTTAAATTTTTTTTCTTACTAAGACGGTTTTTCTTTGAATTGCTTCTAGAGTACGTTTTTCTTCATTAACTGACTTCTTAGTAGAAGATAATGTATATAAACTTAATACTTAATTTATACCCTTTACCATTTTTTTTCTATATTAATTGACTTTTTTCGCCATTTTCCTTAGCCTTTAATATTCGAATCAGCCTCCTTTATATTTATTTATTATTTTTTTTACATAATTTCTCAGTTTTAATGATATTATATCTAATCTCTGCTTCAATATAGTAAGCTTAAGCAATATTTTTTTACTATTTCAGAAAATAAATCAAATTGTTAAATTAAATTAAAAAAATATTCTGCCATATAGTTTATAAAAGATGAAAATATTCAAGTCCCCACATTTCCTTCATGAGCCTAAAAAAAAAAAAGAAATGACTTAAAAATTACAATACAAATCATTTCTCTCATTAGAATTACTCCGTAATCATAAATTTCCTAATATATTACAGGAAACTTGGCCAAACAAATGTAGTTAATAAAATATGTGCACTTTTTAAACCCAACGCATAAACCCAGACTGAAAAAAATCTTGGCCCTATGCAAGCCAATTTGTTCCAAGACAAAATGTTTTGTGAGCCAAATTTCCAAAAACCTTTAAACCCAGCCAAATGATAATAATTAGATTATTTTTCGTTTTTGCTGCTCCAAACCCCACATCCGAAACTTCGACTTGGCTGGCATTACAAATATTTTGAGTGCCAAAAAAAAACAAGTAGCCGACACGAGGAACCGCAACAAATGACAACAAATATTATTATAGTATATTATAGAGCAACAAAAGGATAGGCGTCCAAGTTGTTTACCACAGCCAAATACCAGAAGGCTGAAATTTGCAAAATAAATAAATTATTTACAGCAGAACGCCCTGGGTTTAATCGGGGTATGCCACTAAACTGCAATGTTCGTCTATATTTTCATAATTCCAGAGCTGACTTCAAATGAGATTTGTTTAAACAAAATATGCAAAACAAGGCAATGGAACGCGGAGCTGCTCCTGTTGTAAAGTAGGCAAACATTTTTGTGACCATAAAGCGCACAACAATAAAACACAGACCCCGGCACTTTGGACGCAGCTGGGTGAAGGAGTGGGGGAGAGAGACTTGTGGGGAATGTCTTTAACTTGAATTGATGGCACAGGCTAGAAGTTCGATGTATGTGTGTGTGTCAGTGTGTGTGTTGCCGCTAATGGTGAAAGTTGTCAAGCGGCCCTCCAAGTGGTAAGCGGAAGTGTTGTACGGGTGCTTGGGGTCTGTTTCCGCTTTGTTTTTGCCTAGACAACTTTCACTCGGCGAAGGATTTAAGTGAGGCGCACAAGGGAACAAAATAAGTTTCTTAATGGAACAACTCACACAACGCTGTGCATAAAAATTTTAAAAACTAGCTCGGTCAAACAAAGTGCTAAAAAATGTCTTAAAGTTAAAGGATACAGCGCTCTAAGCCGTAGTTTAGGCCGAGCTGGAATTTAGGTCTGCTTTGGGAAATATCAGATAAATAGCGTATATATGATAAATTGGAGCTCAATATATCCTGCTTATTATGATCAAATAGATTTCTTTTGTTAGGATAGAAAATTTAGTATACGTAATTTGTGATCAAATGATAAATTTAAGAATCAATATATCCAGCTTATGATAAATAGATGTGAAAATTAGAAAATTAGAAAATTAAGTATTCGCAACTTGCTAAATATAATCCTTAGTTGGAGGCTATTTTCTAATATTTTCCGTTTTTTAAATTAAATTACAAACTCATTATTCTAGTTGTGGTGGAGAACAAGAATGTTTTTCCTCTTTCACCTGGAAGGCATAGTATTTTTTAAGGTATTTTATGATAATAATTGGGTTTTGTGCAACATCCTATTAGAAGAAATCATATCGTAAACAGATTCCACAGCGATAAGCATTATGTAAAAATTTATTATGCCATCTCGAATTTTCCGAAGTACAAAAAAGCTGGGAGCAAATGGCGACTCTTGAGGTTTATTTTCTCACCTTTAAGGTGAGGTACTTTCAAATTAGGTCGTAAAAATCGATTTTTTTTTTTTTAAATTAAAGCTACATATTTGTAAAATGTGTGTATGAAAGAATATTTCGATGCGATTTAAATTTTAGAAACAGAGCGTCTTGAAAGCACCAAAGTCGCGCGTGCTGAGGGACTTTCTAAAAACTTTTCAAGCAAAGATCTTCATCAATTATTCTAATTTCCTTCATTGAAAGCATGCTTAAAAGGATACAATTTTTTGTATGACTTATACTAACAGTATACATGGAAAATTTATTGAATTGTTATTTTAAATCAGGTCAAGTCACAAAAAAAAAGTGAAAACAAATTGTTTTTTCGAAAGTCCACATTTTAGATGATTTTTTGTCAAAACAAAAAACTTTTTTCGCTCCATTTCACTACAAGAGGCTGGAGAACTGAAGTTCCGGAACGAGGTTATGCGTACAGAGGCGTACAAGAGCCGCCATTTTAAATTTCGCCGAGTTAAAAATGGCCAATTATTGTACAATAAAAATCGCATTTAACAATTGAAACTGAAATTTTGTATCATGCCACAAATAATTCGTAAGCCTCGCCTTTTTTGCCGCCAATTTTGAAAGAAAACTTTAACTAAAATATTTTATAAAATCTTTGCTCAGAACGTAAATTTTTCAATCATTCTCTGTAGTAAAATAGCCCATAAGTTCAAAAACCTATATAGGACTTTGATAAGAAATCTTTTTGCCATGACGATATTGACTTCAATAAGATTCGGAAAAAGATATCTTAAAGACAGACTGATTTCAAAACTTTTTGTCTAGATCGAATTTTCTACATTAAGTCGGTACCGATCAAGGATTAGGTACCAAGTATTTTAACAATTATCAACCCTCGGATGCGTTCAGGAGATTTATTCCATTTTTTAATGCCAGAGGGTATCAAAAGCAGCTTGGGGGTAGAAAATCTAACATGTCAACTGATCACATAACTGAGGTCAAAAAGAAGTGGCATCAAAATCGAAAATCATAAAAATCCTAACAAAAAAAAGTGCATCAAACTGTTTTCGAAGCATACGTTTTTCGACATGCTGAATCCATAAAGAATTTTCTCCCATAACCTCAAAAAATTGCACATAATATTATTTTGGGACCAATTTACTTGCGACGTTTTTTATATGTTTTTGGGATTGATGAAAACGAATTTGATGTAAAAAATGTCCGATGATACATTCTATTTGTCACAATATGTGCTATGGGAGACCAAGTGGATGTATTCCAATTTCTATAAAATCCATTTGGTATAGACTCTTAGTAAATAAGTACTTTTGAACATTAAAAAGTTGACATCCCTAAATTAGGAACACCTCTTAAAAGTAAAGTCTATATTCAGTATATATTTTTTCGACGTGCTTAATACTACAAGAATAAGCTCAAGTAATCTATGTTCTACCATAACCTCAAAAAACTCCACAAAATTTATTTTTGAGACCGGAAAAGCGAAGATTTTTATAAGCATTTGAGTTGGCTGCGAACGAATTCGAGGTTAAAAGGACTCCATCTTTTTTTCAGTAGCTGTTTGATAAAAACCCCTAAATAATTATTTTTGAGTCCTGATGTCCCATGATATTTTTTATTTGTAACCATAGTGCTATGGAGGACCAAGTGAATGTATAAAAAATCTATAAAATCGATAAAGTCCTTACCGGGATATCTTCAAATCTTTTGTCGCTTCTGCCGGCTATGCTTCTGTACCAGATTCCTTTATTGGAAAGACTTTTAGCTCCTAAGTAAACCTACCCAGAACTTTTGTACAAAGCTGACTTCTCTAAAAGCAAAGAAAGTAAATTCTTGATCAGGAATACCTTTGCGTAAAATATAGCTTTCTTCAAAATAAAAATAACTTAGCCTCTTGAAAGTAAATTCTATGGCTGGAAATTCTAAATTCTATATGGCTTCTGAGCAAAATATAGCTACACTTTTTATTCCTTAACCTACTGCATCAAGAGTTTAAATATCCAATACCATTTTTAAAGGCAAAGAGCTTTAGGAAAAAAATAAGCTAAAGAAATATAAGAAATTTAAAGAGCTCTATGTACTGCTGTTCCATGGAGTATAATATTGTTAAGACCATTTTGTGAACACCTGCTGCTACACATCCACTATATGTATGTTTGTCGAACTAAGTTGAAATTGTATTTAAAATATTTTCATTTCCACCCATTGTGTGCTCGTACGTCAACGACATATTGAAAAGTTTTAGAATTTGCAAACAGTTGTGCCACGCTGTCAACCGCAACAACGTGCCAAGCCCCAGCACTCAGCTCCATCCAGCTCTAAGCCAAGGCGGCACAAGTTGGTCACGTCGACGTTGACGTCGACGGCAGCGTCTACGTAGAAGACGACTTTGGATGTCCTCGTCGTTCTCATCGTCGTCGTTGTCGTTGTCGTTGTTGCCGTTGACGTCTTCTGAAACTTATGAGTTTTGAAATGAAAACTGGTACAAACGGAAATGCAATTGAAACGTCGCCATTGTTGTCGTTGTGGTCGCCATTGCTGTTGTCGTTGTTGTTGTCATCGTTTTTGATGGCTGATGTATCGGTGTGTGTGTGTGTCTGACTCGCGGGCTTTATATGAAGTTTTTACGCTAAGCTATTTGAAAATGCCATTAGACCATGTCACATACACAACAACGACGTGAGTCAAGACACTTTAATGCAGGATATTCCCCTTGCTCCTCCGATGCCCCATCCTTACCATGTTTGTTTATGTATGTAGGTAGGTAGTCCATATGCAGTGCAATATCTTGCGCCATATTGTCGGCTGCGGTTTGGCGCGCGCTCAAACTTTTCGATGGACACAAGGCCCAAACAGTTTGAAGTACGTCAGTGGATAATGCGGTTACATGCGGGTCATGCTAGAGGAAATGTTTTCTGAAAATAAATTCCACAACAACAAATATAAAATATATAAAAAATATATAATATAATTTGTTAAGAAGAGTGCATAGAGAGAGTAGTGTTTAGATAGGCATACATTGCGTATGATTTATATGGCAAATGTTTGTTGTGTGCTTATGACATTAATTATATCAACTGTGATAAATGTTATTTTTATACGGCACATACCCAAAACAAATTATTCAAATAACCAAACTTGTAATACCTATAAAATAAATAATAAAAAAAGGCAAAAACAAAAACAAAAGAGCCTGTGAATAAACGTAAAACCTTGACGCATAAATCAACTCGCAAATTGTCACGTGCTCTAAATTCATTTATTTTTGTTTTCCTTGATTTTTGTTTTTGGTAGTTACCAACCCAAACTAGGCTAAGTAGCCAATACTATAAAAATAGAAAAACTGTAACCCCCAAAAAAAAACCAAAAAAAAAGTCTGAATGTACGCCGATTCGAGCACAACGGAGATGACCGCTTACCCTCAACCCGGTCCCGGTCCGCACACATTGCGTGATTTTTGGTCTAAGGAGTCGGCCGTGAATGCTTTTCTGCAAACTTCCAATGTAAATATTATGAATAATTTTTTTGGGGATATATAATATATACTTCTTTTACATAAGGCTTGGCACATAATGTGGTACAAACTAAATTATCAACTTACATAAATAATTTCTGTTGACAGAGCGCATTAGCTTGATTTTAATATTAATTTTTAAATACTGCATTAGCTAATAACTTAATTTTGGCTCTGACTAAAATTATTGCATATCATTTTTTAATTTAGTGCTAATTACAATACTAATTACTTAAATTTTTTTTAAATGTCATTGATAATTGTTAATTAGCAGTAACGAATAAAATCATGTATAGGTTAAAAATATAATCAGCCAAAATATTTAAAAAAAAATATTGAATTTTTTTATATATGTATTAACTTAAGTATTATTATTATTTTTATTTTAAAAATACTATAATAATAACACTATGCAACAGTTTTTTGATCCCGGCTTCAAAATAGTTGATCCCTATGTAAAATTTCACGCTGAACTCAAATCTGCTTGGAAATATGTTGAAAGTAGACCGGTTTTTGAGATATCGTCAGATTTTCATTTTTGGTGTTTTGAAAAAGGTCGGTCTATTAAAATGGCATTTTCTCTGGTTTTAGTCCACTTTAATAATAAAGTTAATAAACTGAGACAAAATTATATCACAAATTTGTTAATTTTGCTCTCTAAAGCGAGTAAATTAAGAAGCTTTCACTGGAAAAGTTTTTTTTTTGTGAGGATCGACTGCGAAAAGGCTAATTTTTAAAAACGGCGTACGTAAAGTCGGGCGCGGACGACTTTGGGATACCCTATACCACTATTTTGCCATAAAATCCAGTTCCTTCATCAAAAAACAAAAACAGAAAAATTTTTAAGCTAAAATTTTTTGTTGGACCGATTCGTCCTATGGGAGCTATATGATATTTTAATAAAAATTGGTGCAAAGCTTACCCCTATAAAAAAGTTAGAAGTGCTAAATTTAATTCCAAAATCTTCACAAACAAACGAAAAACAACAAAGTTTTTTCAAAAATCGATTTTTTTTAGGAAGATCTATGGGAGCTATATGATATAGTCAACCGATTTAGTTCAAATTTACTACAGTGCTTGGGAACTGTATATTTTTTAACTTTTGTAACTTTTCTTATTCGGCTTTGATATTTCTTCAAGATTAAATGTAAAAAAGTAAAGGTGTTTTAACAAAATATTATATAAAAATGACTTCAAAGTGGCAAAAACGAAAAAAAAAAGTGTAAATCTTAGATAACTTTAAAAAATCTCGCTTTGTATGAAGTATAAACAATATATATCGTCTTAAAGCTTAAATCTTCTTCTTTCCAAAGCCGTAAAGCAATCGAAAATTTTGGGGGTGTTAGACAATTTTGAAACACACTATCGTGATCTACTCATCAAGACCTACAACGTACACTAGGTCACTTGAAAAGTTCTAAATCACTGTTGGACAGTGTTATTTATCTAAAACTTTTAGTGTTTTTCGAGTTCGTCTGTAACACCCCTATGGGAGCTATATAATTTAACCGCGATATCAAAAAAATAAAATAAGATTGTCTCCTATGGAATAATATGGGATATAATGTGAAAGTTTGGTTACTCTAGCTCTCACCATCTCTGAGATCTAGGCGTTCAAACGTTCGACTCTCTAGTCACCCTGATCATATTTTAGTTAACTTTGAGGTGTCCCGATGACTCCTTCTATATGTTGCATACATATTCGGCTTGCCCAAACTTAATATACCCTTTCTACCATACGGTACAGGGTATAAGAACGGGAAAAATACTCAACAGCGCCCTCTGACGGATTAAATGGATGCTTCCCCCAAATACACCTTAGGCTAGAGGAAAATAGCATTTGGCCTTGCAAATGGCAGGTCTAAGTTGATTTTTAAATATATAAAAAAAACATATTTAAAAAAATTGGGTGACCCAAAATACATTTTAGACCAATAGTTTCTTGGGTAAAATTGATTATAATGGCCCAAAGAATCAAAATCGTTGAGAGCCTTTACACCAAAAAAAAAATTGATCCACCCTAATATGCATATACCTACATTTATATATTTTTTTTATTGAAGATTCCGACTTAAATTTTCTTCTTCATCTTCTTATGTTCTTCTTATTGTCCCAAATTTTAAACATGATTTAATCAACAAAGAAAACTAAGAAAGCTTTGAATATTTTTTCAGAATTCATACTTGAACCTAGTAATACGTAGAAAAAACGGGCTAAAACTTTAAACCTACTATTGAAATTCATTATGGCATCCTATAGAATAATTTAGTAGTTCAAATGAATTGATATCCGTCTATAAAGACATACAAAGTTCACGAATAATAAACAGCTTTATTGTTATTGAAAAAGGACGTAAAAAAATTCCACAATTTATTTTTTTATATAATGAAACAAAAATGAAATTAAACACTTTTTTAACTTTTCTTTTTTTAATGTATTTCTAATGTATATTTCTACAATTTATTTTTTAAAATTCAATGAAGCAAAAAGGGATTTAAATATTTTTGTAATTTTTATGATAAATGCTTTAAGCTTTCTATTTATCAATTTATTCATTTCTAATTTGAATTGTTATGTTGAAGGATAAGTGAAACAGATGCAGATTTTATTTATATATATAATAATAGCTCAATTAAATTAAAAATAAAGAGCTTGATATACAATAATTTCACCACATTTAGCCGCATTTGCAGCATTTTAATTCTCAAGTGTTCAAATCATAAAATTCAATTTACAATCTTTTTTTTTAATAATTGTCTTTGCAATTTAATTCAATCTTAATATTTTTCTTACGATTTTACATTTATAAGTGCCAAAGTCTAGGCTTTTAATTAAAATATAAACTAAAATATGTTCATGCCAAATGCATTTCTTGGTGTCAAATGATGTAACAAAACACTTACAAGTCTCAAAGGGTAATTCTTTTTTATAACGAAAGAGCTACCAAAAAAAGAATTCCAGATTTTGTTTAAAATACAAATTTTTCCAAAAGTTATGTAGTTCGAAAAAATCCACAAAAATTATAAAAGCTAAATTGATTTATTCAACAGGTCTATTCAGATTTAGATATATTTTTAGTTTAGTGTTTTAAAAAATGTTAATTCCTCTACTAAGCTTGCTGATTTTTTAACTTGTTTTTATGAAAAGCTACATTCTAATATGCTCCTGATTTTTATATAAATATTATATTAATTAATATTATCTTTATTATAAAGAAGATAATCCTTGCCTGAAAAGCGGAATATGTAAGATTTTTTGTCAAAATGTCAACGTTTTAAATCTAAATAATCTAATAAAATCTAATAATTATTATTATTATTATTATTACTTATTCCTGGACATACAGTAATAAATACGAGTAAGATTTGGTATGTAGACTCAAAGCAATCTAAGAAGGTTCAAAATCTTACCAAATCTTACGGCTCTTAATATAATTTTGACTTGACCTGCACAAGTCTTATGCAGAGCTTTTGTTAAATGGAATGTCTCTTTGTCGCAGTGTCGAGATCTAGAGGCTCAAAAAGGCGGATAAAAGCACATAATTTTGTTTAGTTTAAAGAACTAATGGTCTTCTACAAATCTTCTAAGCCCTTTCTCCTATAGGTACACGATATTACAAGGAATAAGCGAAACCGAAGATTTTATATTTCAATTGAATAAGTTTTTTAAATAATTTTGGACCCTTTCAAAAAAAAAGTAACTCTAAATAAAAATTTCATTCTTCTTAACCCCAAGATAAATGAAAATAAATATTAACAAATTTTTAAATATTTCCTGTCAACCAAAATACTAACGTCAAAGCGGATACTTGATATCTAAAAGAATCACCCATACGCATGGCGACCCATACACTTGCACTAACACGCATGCAACAAACACACTCACACACACATGCAAACTAGCACACATTCACACTCACAAACACACACTCACAAACACACACTCACAAACACACTCATACACACAATCACAGAACAAAGCACGTACAGATTTGATGTCATAGTCGCTTCTATGACACTGTTGTATCTGTTGAATTTTAAGTGCACTGATTAAGTGCATAAGTGATTTAAATGCTTGGGGAATTTTCAGCTAAAGTCATAAATTGAATATGTTCAACTTTTCTAACAATGCAAAATGGAAATGGGAAAATCTAGCAGCAGCAACAGCAACAACACGACCGCAACTGAGGCCAAACTGCTTAAAATTTTGCAAACGCACAGAAAATGTACAGTCATAATTTATTAGAATTTAGATTTTCAGACATTTTGAAAACTATTCTAGTTATGCTTGAGACAGCTTTCTACGAGTGTATGTGGTGTGTCTGTGTATGTGTCTCTGTCTGAAGTGGCTGGCATACACGACGTATGCGTAATATTTTGTGTTTTTACTGTATTTCAATTAGTTTGCCCGACGGAAGTGCTTCATTCTATTGAACTGAAATGCAAGTCAAGTGACCACAAAAAATATTTATGTTAGAGATTAGATGCTCTAATCCATAACCATTTTGCGGATGATACGCATGTCAGCTGGAAAATAAGCTTTAAAATTTGCCCCTAGCTCTTTGTTTGATTTTGTCTTTTAAGGATTTGAATAATGGGCTTAAAAAAAGGAAGTGTTTCTCTGCGCTACTTTTTAATCTTCTTTTAAGCTGAGGCTTTTCAAATAAGCTACTTGAATTATAAATATTTGCATATGTTTTGGGATTACTATGCCGAACATATTGTTTTGAAGTAAAATCTATAGTAAACCATAACGAGCCCGTTAATAAACATTTTTTTGTTTAAAAATCAAGCAAAATAAGAACAAAAAAATGGCGGACGTAAAGTCGGGCGCGGACCACTTTAGGATACCCTGTACCACTAGCTTGTAATAAAGTCCGATTTCTTCACAAAAAACCAAAAACAGAAGAATTTTTAAGCAAAAATTTTTTCTTGACCGATCGTTCCTATGGGAGCTATATGATATAGTCAACCGATTTCAATAAAATTTGACACAGTGCTTAAATACCTTAAAAAAGATATGAATGCCAAATTTATTTCAAATATCTTTACAAACAAACAAAACACATCGAATTTTGTATAAAAAACGTGTTTTTGGACCGATTGGTCCTATGGGAGCTATATGATCTAGTCAAACGATTTGGATTAAATTTGGTACAGTGCTTAGGAACTATAAAATACTCACGAATGTCAAATTTGATCCCAATATCTTAACAAACAAACGAAACACAACAAATTTTGTTAAAAAATCGATTTTTTGGAAGATCGGACCTATGGGAGCTATATGATATAGTCAACCGATTTTGTTCAAATTTGGCACATTGCTTAAGTGCTCTAAAAAATTTCCAAACGCCAAATCTGGTTAGGATATCTTTATTAAAAAACGAAATGTAGCGAATTTTTCTTTAAAAAAGTTATTTTGGCCGATCGGTCCTATGGGAGCTATATGATATAGTCAACCGATTTTGATCAAATTTGGTACAGTGATTGGGAACTATAAAAAACTTTCGAATGCCAAATTTCGTTACGATATCTTCATAAACAAACGAATTATTCATCTGAAACGCTTTTTTTTTTGTCGAGGTCGTCTCAAACACCCCCATGGGAGCTATATAATTTATCCCCGATATCAAAAAAATAAAATAAACTTGCCTCCTATGGAATAATATGGGATCTAATGTAAAAGTTTGGTAACTCTAGCTCTTACCATCTCTGAGATCTAGGCGTTCACACGGACAGACGGACAGACGGACATGGGTATATCGACTTCTCTATTCACCCTGATCATATTTTAGGTAACTTTGGGGTGTCTCCGACGTCTCCTTCTATATGTTACATACATTTTCGGCTTGCACAAACTTAATATACCCTTGGTACCATACGGTACAGGGTATAAAAATAAGAACAAAAAACGCCAAATAGACACAGAAAGGTCTTCAAACGAACCCTGCAAGCATTTTCCAAACCATTTCCAAAGTTTTCGATTCTAAAATCTTAATTCGAATTCAAAATGTTTTAAGAAAATTAAAAAAAAAAAATCTTTGATTCTAAAAAAAATATAAAAAAATTCCAATTTGAAATATTAAATAAAAATATTCTGAAAATTCTAAATTAATCCTAAACACGCAATAACAAACGCCAAAAAGTAAGGAAAATTAAAAATAAAAAAAATCTTTATAAAAATAAAATTAACTTAAAATAAAATAAAATAAAACAAAAATTTAACTTAATCAAAAAATAAATATTTATTTATAATTTCCTTTTACTTACAACAACAAAAATTTAACTTAATCAAAAAATAAATATTTATTTATAATTTCCTTTTATTGTTGTAAGTAAAAGGAAATTATAAATAAATATTTATTTTTTGATTAAGTTAAATTTTTGTTTTATTTTATTTTAAGTTAATTTAATATATTTTATTTTATTTTATTTTATTTTATTTTATTTTATTTTATTTTATTTTATTTTATTTTATTTTATTTTATTTTATTTTATTTTATTTTATTTTATTTTATTTTATTTTATTTTATTTTATTTTATTTTATTTTATTTTATTTTATTTTATTTTATTTTATTTTATTTTATTTTATTTTATTTTATTTTATTTTATTTTATTTTATTTTATTTTATTTTATTTTATTTTATTTTATTTTATTTTATTTTATTTTATTTTATTTTATTATACTTTATTTTATTTTATTTTATTTTATTCCATTTTATTTTATTTTAAGTAAATTTATTTTATTTTATTTTATTTCATTTTATTTTAAGTTAATTTATTTTATTTTATTTCATTTTTATTGTATTTTATTTAATTTAATTTTATTTTAATTCATTTTTTTTTTTATTTTATTTTATTTTATTTCATTTTTATTATTGTTGTAAGTAAAAGGAAATTATAAATAAATATTTATTTTTTGATTAAGTTAAATTTTTGTTTTATTTTATTTTAAGTTTATTTATTTGATTTGATTTGATTTGATTTGATTTGATTTGATTTGATTTGATTTGATTTGATTTGATTTGATTTGATTTGATTTGATTTGATTTGATTTGATTTGATTTGATTTGATTTGATTTGATTTGATTTGATTTGATTTGATTTGATTTGATTTGATTTGATTTGATTTGATTTGATTTGATTTGATTTGATTTGATTTGATTTGATTTGATTTGATTTGATTTGATTTGATTTGATTTGATTTGATTTGATTTGATTTGATTTGATTTGATTTGATTTGATTTGATTTGATTTGATTTGATTTGATTTGATTTGATTTGATTTGATTTGATTTGATTTGATTTGATTTGATTTGATTTGATTTGATTTGATTTGATTTGATTTGATTTGATTTGATTTGATTTGATTTGATTTGATTTGATTTGATTTGATTTGATTTGATTTGATTTGATTTGATTTGATTTGATTTGATTTGATTTGATTTGATTTGATTTGATTTGATTTGATTTGATTTGATTTGATTTGATTTGATTTGATTTGATTTGATTTGATTTGATTTGATTTGATTTGATTTGATTTGATTTGATTTGATTTGATTTGATTTGATTTGATTTATTTTATTTTATTTTATTTTATTTTACAAAATTAATTAATTTGTCATTTGAATTAAAATTATATTTCTAATTTTTTGAGAGAAAATTCGCGAAAAAATAGCAAACAATTTCTTTATTAAAAAAAAATTAAAAATTGTAAGATCTACATTATTTTGGATCACGTACGTTTAATTTGTTTAAAAAGAAATTTTAAAAATAATTTTAACACAAAATTAAAATTTTCAGAAACTATAAAACTGCTTCTGAAATTAAACTTTTGCATTTTAGTTAAAAAAAAAAATGGCGAGCATCCATTGCAACCGCAAATAAGCTCGATAAAAATTGTAGCATACTTTTCTGCTCTTATATTACCTACCAGCGTAATTTAAGATGTCTTCCTCTCTTTATATGGGTCAACCCGTAACTAACTCCTTATTAATACAAATTTTAACCAAAAAAAAAGAAAAGAAATTACCAAAACCCAAAATCCAGCCAAGCAAAACTCAACAACTGCTTATCGCTGTGGAACATTTGCATAAACAACATTTTTAGCTAATAAAATTTTCATATTCATCTTATACAAAGTAGTAAGAAAAACTAGCAAAACCGTTCATTTGGCAAAATGCAAAGCAACGGAACATATTTAACGGAAACGGAAGTCAAATAATTCCGACACGTATGTCCACGGTACTTTCGAGTGTAACGCATATGAAAAGCAACAGAGAAGCAAACACAAAAAAGAAGAAGCAAAAAAGAAATATGAGTATGTTTGGAATATTTATGCGAACTCAAACACACACACTCACTCACACACACACACACACACACACACACACTAACGCACTTAAGTTGCTACAATGACACATTCATATGGCTAGCAAGCAAAATATTCGAAACTTTGCATATGCATGAGGGCGTAGAGAGAGGAAAGAGAGTAGGCGGCCATTGGAGGCGGCAAAGATGGCGGCGTTCGTTCGTTGGCGACTATGGCATGGCATTACATTTGTAAAATCTGGCACACGAATGCAATAAATCACAACACATAGCACAAAATATTTCACTCCCACTATGCGCTCTCACACACACACACACACATATGTGACATACACACTCTCTCTCACGCATACAATGGCATTATTATTAGTAATGCAAGCGCGCCATCTACCATCAACTACTCAGACTCATAAGAACTCTAGAAATTATTAGGGTCACATGTGTAAAAGGATATTTCCTTATTAACTCACACACAGCTGTATATACGTGTGTGTGTGTGTATTAGTATAGCCAAGAAATATGGTGACATTTTGCAAAAAACTATTATGGCGTCATATAATGAGGCAAACAGTGTCAAATTTGCATGCAAAATATGTTTGCATATAAAGCACATTTACAATAAATAAATTTCAATGGCATGAAAATGCACAAAATTAATTGCAGTGTATGAAATATGACTACAACTACTTAAATAATGTTTAAGCACTTTGTGTGTGACATATATAAAATGTATGTGAAGGTCGTCTGAAATTACTTAGTCAGCTTAAAAAGTTTTTCTCAACTCATCAAAATGTTGCAACTTTCCCAGAAACTGTGTCAAAGGACTTTCGTATTTAATTTATTGACTAATTAAAGTCCCCAAACAACTTAAACTTTAGACCTGTAATTAGGTGTATCAAAGAAGATGCTCAAGCTGAAGTTTACAATTTCCAAGTAAATACTAATATTAAAATAAATTCAACCATAAAAGTAAGCAAGTAACTATTACTTAGATGAAAGTTGTATTAAGTGTCCTGTTTTGAATACCTTTTATCTTTATTTTGTAAAGTTGTACACTTAAAGCAGGAGCCGTAGCCTGAATATCCGGGGCCGGGAAAAAAATATACCAGCCTCTCTATTACACCATTAACTTGAATCACGACAGTACGAAGTTAACTACACCGGGCTCCTGAGAGGGCTTCTGGCCTGGAGAGAATCCTCTCCTAAACGGGGTTTAAGGGCCGAGGGATACTGGAGGATTGATTTTCGCAGCTCCGTAGTCGATCTTCTTATTGAACCGTTTTGAAAATTCGATTCAAGCCTTAGTTTCTTGAATAATTGTAATCACGCTCTTAAACTGACATTTTCTATATACACGAGGGTGGATTGATAAGTTTCCGGCCTGACCAAGAAAAACAACGTTTTTAAGAATTTTTTTTATTTCTCAACATAATCTCCTCCAAGGCTGATACATTTCTCATAGCGGTGTTCTAGTCTAGTAATGCCATCTCTATAGACAGATTCGTCAAGCTCCTCAAAATACCCATTTACAGCTTCGATTACTTCTTCATTGTCCGCAAATCTCTTACCGCCAAGCCATTTTTTGAGGTTAGGAAACAGATAATAGTCACTCGGGGCTGGGTCTGGAGAGTAGGGAGGGTGCGGCATCAATTCAAACTTCTGATCGTTAATTTTAGCCATCGCAACGATTGACTTGTGCGCTGGTTCGTTATCGTGATGAAACAAGATTCTTTTCTTCGCCAGATGAGATCGTTTAATTTTCACCTCGTGGCTCAAACGTTGCAATAAGTCTGCGTAGTATTGACCAGTGATAGTTTTACCCTTTTCAAGGTAATCAATGTATATAATACCTCTTGCATCCCAAAAAACAGTAGCCATAACCTTGTTAGCTGAAAAAATTGTTTTTGCCTTCTTTGGAGTTGGTTCCCCTGGTCCAATCCACTGTTTAGACTGTTCTTTGGTTTCAGGAGTATAGAGTGGTGGACCCATATTTCTTCAACGGTTACGAATTCGCTTGGATTACGCTTATACAACGTTAAATTGGCGGTAGAAATGTTTTTTCGAATTTCGAATTTTCAAGAAAAACACAGAGGCGTCTTGTTCAGTGTGCTCTCAAATCTAAACTAACATGGCGATCGGGCTGAAACTATAGCTACAAGCTATCTAAGGATGGTACTATAGAACGCCACCTCAAGGTAGGCCTAGTGGCGCCATCTCTTGGTCAGGCCGGAAACTTATCAATCCACCCTCGTACAAAAGAAATTTATGTTTTACGTGTTACGGGTGTTCTCATGACCGCGTTGATGAATTTCAAATCATATTTTTGCGTGTGTAAGAAGTTGTCTATACGAAGGTTTTAAGCCTATTGCGATGTGTTTATATGTATTGGTTCATAATAACAATTAAAAGCTAATTTCAACTATAATACCAGAAAGTTTAAGTGTTGTTAGTTCAGGGAAGGCAAAGCAATTGAGTGACGTTAGTATCTTATAAATATTAATGTCAATAATATTCTTTTTGGAGATGCGAGCATTTCTAAGAATATTCAAGTTTGGCCATACGGCTTTTAAAAGAGTACTGAGAGTAAACTAATCAAAAAATCATATAATTATCAAGATAAGCTAACTAGAGAATCTTACTATGCCTATACACTTCAAGAGTATTCAAAAAGCTTGGGCAGGATAACGTCTGCTGGACTCACTAGTTATACATAAACATAATGTGTAATCTTTATGAATTCCAAAAATAGGGACACAAAATCAGGTTTAGTTAAAAAAATTAATTTTACCTGAAACATATTGTCATTGGTGGTAAATTTCTCATTATATCGAACTTGAAATCTCAATCTTGCTTTGCAAATATTCTCGAAAATTTCCAATTAAAAGCTCAGCTATTATTCTGTTTTAATAAAATTTTACTCTTGCCAAATTCATTAATTTTCCGGTTATCCACAAATTTTGAATAATTTTCACTCAGGATGTTACGAATTTTCTAATGAGTATTATCTCAAATAGCAAAAAAAATTGGCGTGAAACAATAAAAAAAAAAATTTAATTTTCTAGCATAATTTAGTCTTGACGTTTTTTTTACGAATAACAATCCACTCATTTTTAATTAATGTTTTCTACGATTTTTATTTCATTATTCTAATGGCTTTTCCTACGATTTTACTAAATTTTTATAGAGTATTTCCTCAAATTGACAAAAAATAGGCTTTAAAAAAAATTAATTTCCTAATTCTCGTTCATCACAATCCACTAACTTTGAATTAATGTTTTCTACGATTTTTAAAGAGTATTATCTCAATTGGCTTAAAAATTGTCTCGAAATTAAAATAAATATTTTTCTAAATAAATAAGGCTTGCTGTGTATTTTAATTCCTTTTCTTTTCTTAAGAGTAACTTTTTTCGAGAAAGACGAATGTTATTTTATGTCCGTAAAAGTTCTGCTCACGATATATCCACGAATAACTGAAACAGTACCCAGAAACATGTTTTTCAAAATATCGAAATAAGATTTTTAAGAAAAAAAGAATGAAATTTTTACATTTCTCAACCCAAAATTATCCTTTAAGTCTCTTAATTTCAAAGGTTCGAGCAGTTTGTATAATCGATTGCATAGTGTGTGGGTGCATAGTACCCCATTACAGTTCAATAGAACAAAATGGGCAAGATCGATAAATTACGATCAAAAACGACTCGACTAAAAAAATGGATTAAAAAAATCTAACTAATGGATTTAAAAAGTAATTGCAATGGGCCAAATTGTGCCCAAAGGTTCTATCGAATCATACGAAGAATCTTCATTTTTGAAGGACGTAAAAAAAATATGATATTATAAGCTCAACTTCCGATAAAAGAAGCATATGCCAATTCTCTTAAGACCCAAAACCCCAAATGTATTTCACTTTTGCAAATTCTCCCTCTGAAAAAAATGGCGTTCATTAAAGCTGAATACATACGACTTTAAAATACCCTCTAATATCAAAAACCAAATAAATAAATATATGAACTGAATGAACTTCATTAATGATCGATTCTATTGGAGCAATATAGTATTGTATAAACATTCCATTTTGATCAAATTCAGAACATTGTTTAGGTACAAACGAAAATCAAACGAAATATGTTTATTTTATTTATTTAGTTATTGCTTTAAATATTGAATGTTTTCGATGTGAGAAGTAACAATAAGTTTACAAATCTTAATAAATCCAATTTTCTTAACTAATAGTTACAATGATCCTCATTGTTACTGGTGTGGATGATACCTACGGCGAAGCAGTGAATTATGTCCTAAAAACTTTTTTTTTTGCCGACCGGTACTATTGTATAAAATAAAATATTGTAGTAAACCGATTTTTGGAATACTTGGTACAAGGCACCGGAATTCTAAAAACCTTCTAAACGCCACCTGTGGTATCTAAAACATTCAGGTTTCTTGAGTTGCTCTGCAATACTCCTATGGGTTACTTGCTTCCTGTGATGTATTAAGGGATCTGTATTTGAAAGCCCCCTGAAAAGTTGTGGTTGCTATACGGTATAGGAAAAATCGATATATTAACTTCGCAAGTCACCCAGATGATCTTTAGTTAACTTTTAGACTTCTTTTCCTTGTTATATAATATTTAATTTCTGCTTGTATTAAATTAATATCCCCTTTGTTCCTAACAAATACAGGGTATGAAAACGAATTTTTGGTACAAAAAATTTATCTCAGCTGAGGCGTTGCTCGACTGTGCAGATACCCTATACACATCTCGCATTACCAAAAATTAGTTTCCGAAAAACTTATTATAGTATCTAAAAATAATATTAATAGTAGCACATAACAAGCCAATTAAAATCCTTGCAAAACTTATTGTATTAGCTCAACATTTAAATTTTTCAAGCCAATAAAAGCAATTAATAGATTGATCTATTTAACATATTTCAAAAAATAAATTATTTCCCAAAATCTAATATCAAAACTAAAATAATAAAATCAACTGCCTAAAATTCACTTTCTCTCTATTATTTTGGTGCATATTTCAAGTCATAAATTTGCATTTTGTTGCTAAAGACAAGCCAATTATTAATAAATCTACATATATGCACAGAGTTTATCATAAATTTTTAATTAATTTTTTTTAATGAATTTCATTGTCTCTCCTTTTTGGCTTACATGCAACTTGCTGCTGTGGCTGTGTCTGAACCAAAGTTTATAATTTATGCAACAACTTTTTGCGCATAGAAATAGTTTGTTTTTCACTTGGACTTTGCCAGATGCTCTGTTGTTCCACATTGCCACCTCTCCTCCGGTACCCCCTCTCACTCGTCTATTACTTCCTTGTAGCAGCATTATAAACACTTTATTATAGGATTACCAAGTTATGTAGCCTTTCAGCTGTCATAGGATTTGCCAGCTCGAACAACTTCATGTCTATAAAATACCCGGAATCTAAATAGCTTATTCTAATGCAGAACTACAAACTTCATGGCCTAGCCATATAAAACTCGTTAAAGTAGGGTATAAATATTTGCAATGCAAAATGCTGTCACACGAATGTGAACGGTAAGAATGTTTTAGTGGGTGTAAGGAAATAACTGTATGCGTTACACAACACATACGCTAGTTAGTGTGTGTGTGAGTGTGTGTGTGCGTGTGAGTGTATAAGTGTGTGTGTGTGTGCTAGGAAGAATGTGACATACGAGAGGTGGCTGAAAAGTAACAGACAAGCAAAAACACGCAGCTATACTCAAAAAATAAAATATGGTGTAGGCGGAAATCGAATGCTGACGACTTCGGGATACACTGTAGAAAATTTGTTTTTCCTATTTCCTTTATAAGCAATTTTCAGACAATAAGTAAATTAACTAAATAATAATTCATGAAATAAAAGTAACATCTATAGATAGAAAAAGAGTGACCTAGAGTCAAATTTAGCTTTTAAACCTCTTTTTATCTTAAAGTAACGCATTATTCAACACACTATGGAAAAATTTCGTTTTGTTTTGGGAAAAATATTTTTCAAAATTTCATAAATAAAATTTACGTGATAATGACAACCCTTGCCAAACTCTGCCTGAGAATCAGGTGATTGATTACTTAAATAAGCACAAAGCTTAATTTGAACTTAAAAAAATATTTAAAAACGTGACTTAGAGTGGATGGGAAACTTAAACAAGTTATTAGGTAAAATTTAAGTATTAGAAAGAAAATTTATATAAAGTAAACGCTTAATGTTTTTCAAAGTGGTTTGAGAATTGTTTTAGTGTTGTCTTTAGGTATAGAAAACTTTACAATAATTGGTACATTTATGAAGTAAAAAACAACTTCCCAATGTCGCCCAATATCTCAATATGTAAAAATTTTCACGCATGTACTATACTTGCTTTAAAATATCATGGACTCTTCCGTTTCGGAAGTGTTTTTTTTCTAAATTTTTTGTGTACAATTGAAAATTAAGAAACTTCAAAAAAATTACGTATACGCTAGGTAAAATAGTACTTGCAATACCTGTAAAGAAAAAATAACTTTTTCTATATGTCCAAATATTCATGGATGTACTTAACTATTCTGTCCAGGAATATAAAAATCGATTTTTTCCAAATTTATGGTATGCAATTGAAAATTAAGTCTTTAAAAAAAATCACGTATACGCAAGATCTCATAGGAACGATAGAATCAGGCATAATCAGATCAGTTCAAAATTTTGTGTATATTTTTTATGAAATCCATGTGATAAGCCTCAAAATTGTATAAGCTGGTCTTTCGAAATTTTTTGTAAACAATTCAAAATTATGAGACTTAAAAGAAATTACCTATAAGCTAATACCTTATGGGCGATAATAATAGGCAGATCGATTACCAACTTTTTTCAAAATTTGGGATGACAAACCTAAAAATTTAATAAGCCGGCAAAATTTTGATTCATTAAATATTTCTACATTTTTTGGTAAAAGTAAAAATTATATACATACACAAGGTAGTCTCAGATCGCCGATAACAATTTGGCAGATCGATTACAAATTTTGTCCCAATTTTATTATTAAGTCTATGTGATGAGTAGCAACAAAATTTTATACGCTGGCAAACTCATTTCATTAAAAAATTCGAAAATTTATTGTTTGTAAGTACAAGTTATGAGACTTGAAAAGATATTACGCATACGCAAGGGTGTCTTATATGGCCGATAAAAAATAGCGTTGTCAGAACGTGGAATAGTTTTGTCCCAATGTTATTATAAATTTATTTTTATACCCTGTACCGTATGGTACTAAGGGTATATTAAGTTTGTGCAAGCCGAAAATGTATGTAACATATAGAAGGAGACGTCGGAGACACCCCAAAGTTACCTAAAATATGATCAGGGTGAATAGAGAAGTCGATATACCCATGTCCGTCTGTCCGTCTGTCCGTCTGTCCGTCCGTCCGTCTGTCCGTCCGTCCGTCCGTCCGTGTGAACGCCTAGATCTCAGAAATGGTAAGAGCTAGAGTTACCAAACTTTCACATTAGATCCCAACTTATTCCATAGGAGGCAAGTTTATTTTATTTTTTTAATATCGGGGTTAAATTATATAGCTCCCATGGGGGTGTTTGAGACGACCTCGACAAAAAAAAGTGTTTTAGATGAATAATTCGTTTGTTTATGAAGATATCGTAACGAAATTTGGTATTCGAAAGGTTTTTATAGTTCCCAATCACTGTACCAAATTTGATCAAAATCGGTTAACTATATCATATAGCTCCCATAGGACCGATCGGCCAAAATAACTTTTTTAAAGAAAAATTCGCTATATTTCGTTTTTTAATAAAGATATCCTAACCAGATTTGGCGTTTGGAAATTTTTTAGACCACTTAAGCAATGTGCCAAATTTGAACAAAATCGGTTGACTATATCATATAGCTCCCATAGGTCCGATCTTCCGAAAAATCGATTTTTTAACAAAATTTGTTGTGCTTCGTTTGTTTGTTAAGATATTGGGATCAAAATCGGTTAACTATATCATATAGCTCCCATAGGACCGATCGGCCAAAATAACTTTTAAAGAAAAATTCGCTATATTTCGTTTTTTAATAAAGATATAGTAATTAGATTTGGCGTTTGGAAATTTTTTAGACCACTTAAGCAATGTGCCAAATTTGAACAAAATCGGTTGACTATATCATATAGCTCCCATAGGTCCTATCTTCCGAAAAATCGATTTTTTAACAAAATTTGTTGTGTTTCTGTTTGTTAAGATATTGGGATCAAATTTGACATTCGTGAGTATTTTATAGTTCCTAAGCACTGTACCAAATTTAATCCAAATCGTTTGACTAGATCATATAGCTCCCATAGGACCAATCGGTCCAAAAACACGTTTTTTATACAAAATTCGATGTGTTTTGTTTGTTTGTAAAGATATTTGAAATAAATTTGGCATTCATATCTTTTTTAAGGTATTTAAGCACTGTGTCAAATTTTATTGAAATCGGTTGACTATATAATATAGCTCCCATAGGAACGATCGGTCAAAAAAATTTTTGCTTAAAAATTCTTCTGTTTTTGGTTTTTTGTGAAGAAATCGGACTTTATTACAAGCTAGTGGTACAGGGTATCCTAAAGTCGTCCGCGCCCGACTTTACGTCCGCCATTTTTTTATATCTTATATGTAAAAAAAAGTGTATGTCTCTTTGTATGAGGTTGGACGCCATACCCTTTGTCCGATTTTAATGGGACTTTTTTTAAAATGTTCAGAAGCCTCCTAGGACGAGAATAGGCATAGCCTATTTTTACATATAAAAATATTACAAAATTGCGACGAAAATACTAAAAAGGACAATTTGATTTTCCAATACTTTTTTTTTTAATTTAGGTTGGCATTGTGTACATTGTCAGATTAACTAATATTTTTTAGTTAATTGTTTTTGTCGAAAGGAAACACAAAAATTATAAACGTTATAAATTTTATTTTATTGAGGCACACAAAATTTCATTAGAATCGGTACAGCCGTTTCGGAGGAGTATGGTAACTAATATTGTGAAACTAGAATTTTATATATAAGAAGAAACTTATGTTTTACGTATTATGGGTGTTCTCATGAACGAGTCGATGAATCTGATTTTTGCATGTGTTAGAGGTCAATGCGGAAGTTTTAAGCCTATTGCGATGAGTTTGTGTGAATTGGTTCGTGGGATTGTGAATATTGGTTTTTGTGTGAACATACTCCTCCGAAACGGCTAGACCGATTCTCATGAAATTTTGTGTGCAGGTCTGAGAATCGGCCAACATCTATTTTTCATACCCCTAAGAGATAAGGGTTGCCACTCCTAACATTTTTTTTTCATTTATCGACTATACCTTCATGGTGTGTTCACGGGTGCGAACGCCGCGAAGATAGCCGCGAAGCCTTCCACACTCCTGTTTCGCGGCTTTCGCGGACGGCGCGTTACGCAATATTTTTCAATCTGTGGTTTGTCTTGAGTGAACGTGAAAAAAAAAGACATCATGTCGCCATTATAGGCTAACATTATTAGTGCACGAAAACATTAATATCAGATACTGCTTACAATGCCGAGAAGAAAACTACCAAATCTCCATCAAACATGGTTAAAATGTAAAGATGGCGAGTGGTTGAAAATTTTATGATGAAATTAATCCACTTATCGATCAATCGTACGATGTTTTCCTATTTCTTAGGTAAAAAAGCCAGTTTTTTGAATTAAACATAGCAGTTTCTTTTTATGGTTACATTAGCAAGATTTTTGTCTTAGAATTGGAGTGCTTATCTGGCACATAATTTAAAAATTGTTTAAAATTTAATAAAGTATGAAGTATATAGTTATACTCAATCGTTATAAAATCATCTCAAAACGTATCCTTTTTCAAATTCTTTTAAAAAAATGAATGTAATGTGGCTTGAAATTATATCCAAAAGCCTTTTTGGTTTTATATATTTATATCCCATAACACTTATTCACGGTTCCTGATAAAATTATACGAATTAATCGCAAGCTGATTGATACCTCTAACGACTGAGTTCAACTAGCTAAGACTGGTAAAATAGTAATTTCTTGGCTATTCCAACATCTTTTCAACCCACCCTCTTTGTCAAGCAACAAGGTTCTAATACATTCAGCTCAAACTCAGACAGAGGCATAATATATTGGCGTCTAAAGCATGCAGAAGAAGAAACGTACGGCACTTTGCAGCCGCAATGCGAAAACAGTTAGAGTTACAGTTACGTGTAGTAACAACCTCAATGGCTTTTGTTTCAAGCTGCCTCAGCTGCCCCATTTGCCAGTTGTAACCAGTTGCCTCTTGCCAGTTGCCAGTTGCATGTTGAAAAGTCGTCTGTCAGAGCATGATGAAAATAATGGAACAGAAAATGTCACTGGGTATGGGTATAGAGTATAAGGACACCAACTAGCATATGTATGTACATATAGTATGATGCCTACTTATGTGGCAGCCATATGTCTTTGTGTGAGATCCCAGGCACCCATGACTCACACGTCAAGTTGGCATGCTCGACATGATTTAGTAAAGTTGGCATTCCTGCGCGTTCTACAGCGGTCTCTCATTAACGTTGCCAAGAGGCCAAAGCACGAAATGCAATTAAACGGTCACGCCCCACAGTAACGCCCACCAGGCACGCCTAGTCCATCAGCAAAGGACCGAAGAGTAGCAAAAAAATATTTAACACATTCATCAACAATTTGTCAGCAAACTGCGTAATGAAAAACTTGCTAGAAGCAAAGAAATTGTAATATAAGCAATTTACATAACGTTTAACGTCCAACAAAGCAGAAAATTCAAGTTACCCACTCCTGCCTGGCTAGGGAGTTTCCTAACCCCAATGTCAACAGCCAAAAAAAATAAAAAAATATGAAAATATGACGCAAGTAATTAAATTCAAATCAGCATATGAAAAACTTTTGACGTATACGCGATATATGCACATAAATTAAATCAAAACTCTTATTTGACTATGTTCCTTGAAGTTAAAGTGGCAGATTATGAGTTTCTAAAGGAAAGTTTGTAACATTTTATGGAAAGAGTGAAGGAAAATAAAGTTTGCTCATATAATATCAGTATTTTTTCTATATGTATCAAGCTAACATTTTCACAACTGCCGCAAAAATACATAATTTTGGAAACTTGTTTTTTGCTACACAAATCTGTTAAGAAAATAGCTTTTATAATTTTAAACATATATTTGGATTGAGTGAAAAAATATTTATAGACTGGTAATTTTTAAATATGCTGAGCACTAAAGTTTACGATGTTAAAGCGCGCTTGTAAAAAATGGCTACCAAGAAAATTTAAAAAAAATGTTGCATACTTTTAGGAGCCGTTTACTTAAAGCATAGGAAAATTGTGTAAATTGTAGCTACTAAATGTTTTAAAAGGTTTTTCCACATTATTTATTTATAAATATCATGTTAATAATGTTAAAAAATAACATAGTAGTTTTAAAGGTTTCATATTTTTATTATATGGTGTTTAATATAGTAAGAACTTTTCGTTAACGAATTCTAAGAAACAATTTTCTAGCTTAAAATAACCTACGCATAAAATTTTGAAAACATTTTATTCAAGTGAATACAAATTGGTTTGTCTCAAGTAAGATTACCTGTATTTATTTTTTTTCTTTAAATCATAACCTGAAATATGTCGATGCCAATTATAAAGCATAAGAAGTTTAAAGTTCAACATTAATAACCACAAAATTGCTGCGTTGTCTGACGTCTTATGATTGTTTTAAATTATCGTATAAAGTCTACCAATTGACATTAATATTAATTTATTGATTGTATGCGTTTATTTTAAATGTACGTGTGCGTATCTGTGTGTGCTTGCGCGTGTATATGTGCTTGACAGGTTATTGAATTTTAAGCTGATAATTTAAAGGCTACGTTGCCAGGCAAATTGTCAGCTGCTAAGTGGATTGTGTCTGTATGGCTTTTGTACGTTAAGATATTTGCTGATCTCTTTGGGGTATCCTTGGCAGCATGAATAATGGTAGGAGCACATGAGAAACATGTTGACTTATAATATGCAAGTCATTTAAGCGTATTCAACAAGCAGAAGTCAAAATGCTACAAATACAAATTTTTCTCGACTTTACTTAGAATTTTGTATTAAATTGTTTGAGGGCTTATGTATTTTGTTTGCAACCGTTTGGCAGCTTTTGTTGATTTCTTGAAAGGTACTTTGAAATTAATTCGAAAGGAATGAAATTTATTAATTTTTTTTTTATTTTTTATATTTATTATTTTAAATTTTTACCTAATATTCAGAAAGTGTTAGGAATAATAATAAAATGAGTGGTGTCTCGCCTGGGGATTTATTATTTCATTAAATTTCATTTCATTTTATCAAACATTATTTTTCTACTTACACTTGTGGTTTGCCTGCGCCTCTATGCGGTCTTGACCTCCCTCAATCAAGTTCTCTCACTAACTGATTTGAGCCGGTCACATGCTTGACTGCAGAAGCTATTGCAGTAGCTGCAACAGTCCAGCATGCGGTATTTCGTGCATGTGCGAGCAGGACAAACATACAGTGCAAAAGATCAGTTACTGCAATTGCTGCTGACAAGCAACCCAGTAGGAACTATTGGAACAGTCGGCGCGTTGCGGAATATTGCTGTTTAGCAACGCAACAATAGTTCGCAAATACATAAAGTAGCATACGAATTTTGACGTAGTTTTTGGCCAATCCAGCTCGTAAATCACAACAAAATTTTCCAGTTGGTAAAAAAGAATCTTCAATCAATTTTTTCCCAGAAAAAAAAACATGATTCAAAGCGTCAAAATATTCCCCTTTGTCCATTACCATTGATAGGGACTAAATCTGCTAGCTCAGTAGCGCAATTTTCGAGAAAAAAAATTGTGTTATAATGAAATCAACGTAGACGTGTGACATTCGCCTTAAACAAGCTATATATAATTTTCAAGCACCTAGTACGGCCGTAGCATCATGTGACGTATACGCAACGCTGGAACATTGCTTCATAATTGGAATAGTCTCCGATGAATAAAGCATAACAAAAGAATTTTCTCATTTTTGATGATTTATTTAAGAAGAAATACAAGCTATTTTAAAGTATAAAAGACAAAGAATTTACATTCGGTAATTTTTAGTTTAGATTTCAAAATTTGTCCAAAACTCATTCATTGTGTGGCCTTGACAACCCGTTCTTGGGTTACGGCTGACCTCAGCAGTTCTCGCCAAGCGCCTCTGCTTTGCGCGCGCCTTCTCCAATTAGAAATACCAAGGAAGGCTCTTCTCCACTTGATCTTTCCATCGAAGTCGTGGTCGTCCCCTTCGTCTTCTTTCGTCTGCTTTCGCTTCGAATATCTTTTTCGCTGGAGCTTCGTTATGCATACGTACAACATGCCCCAGCCAGCGCAGACGTTGTATTGTGATGCTCTGGACAACATCTATGTCATCGTAGAGCTCGTACATTTCGTGATTCATACGTGAACGAAGATTTTACGAAGAATTTTTTTCTCAAACACCTCAAGATCAGATGCTTCTGTCCATGACACAGCCCATGCTTCTGCGTCGTATAAGGTCATGGGCAAGATGAGCGTCGTGTAGAGTGTTGCTTTTGTTGGTCGAGAGAGGTCTCTGCTACACATCTGCCTACTGAGATCATGGTAAGACCTATTGGCAAGTATGATTCTTCGTTTTATCTCCAGGCTGATGTCATTTTCGGTGTTAACGTGATTTTCTTGACCACTTTAAAAGTATAGCGGTCCGCTGCAACATGGAAGCCCAGACGCCGTGCGTCCCTTTTCGTAGACAGCATATACTTCGTCTTGTCCTCGTTAACCGCTAGACCCACTTTCGCTAAATCCTTTTCGTAACATCTCGCTTGCAACGCTCAAAGATGTCGATATCATCAGCGTATGCAAGAAGTTGGACAGTCTTGTAAAACATAGTGCCTTTGCAATGTACACCGGCCATCCTCACTACTCCTTCCATCACGAAATTGAAGAGGTCACATGATAGAGGGCCGCCTTGTCTGAAACCTCGAGCAGTATTGAAAGGTTCGGAGAAGTCTGTTCCTACATTGACAGAGCTGATGGTGCCGCTCAATGTCATTCTGCAAACACGAATCAGCTTCGCAGAAATACCGAACTCAGAGATGGTGGTGTATAGGCGGTTCCTTATCGGGCTATCGAACGGAGTTTTGTAATCGATAAAGAGATGATGGATATCGATCTGTTTCTCGTGGGTCTTTTCCAGGATTTGGCGTAGAGTAAAGACCTGGTCTATGTCCAAAATTATCCCCAAAAAATTACAGATCCAACTTTATGACTTATTTCTTTTACAAAATGGTATTTTTTTTTATGTAATCTTGGAGTACCTACATTATTTTTTTTTTGCAAACAGGGAATTAAAAAGAACGTTCGTAACTCCCGAAAACCTTATGACAAAGAAGATGGCCTGTCGTACGTATCATATTATTATTTTCATAAAAGCTGATATTTTTCAATTATTAAAAAAAAAATCTAAGTAAGATTACCTTGATTTGGTATCCTTAACTTATGCTTGTTTCCTAGTCACGAAATAAACAGATAAAAATCATTCATAGATAGTCCATTTTTTTTTCACAAAAATATCCTATGCTAAACTTTATTATAAAAAAAATGTATGTAGAGCTTAGAGAATATTTTAGCGAAGGAGCCAATCGTGCTTTACTGCTTTCAAAATTGAAATGGCCTGTTACTTTTCAAATTCAATTTAAAAAAAAATAAATAGATACAAATCTTTCATAAGTACTCCATTTTTCCCCCAAATATATTCTATGTTAAACTTTAATATAAAATAAAATTTATGTAGAACTTGCAGAATATTTTGTGCAAGGAGTCTTGCTTCTTTCAAAATTTTGATGCCCATTTCTTTTTAAGCTTTAATTCGAAAATTTAATTAAAATTTTAATTTAATTTTTAAAAATTTTAAAAAAATCACTCCAAAAAATATTTTTAAAATTGCTAACTTAATTAGACGTCACGCCACTAATCTGAATAGCTGGCTTCATTTCAACTTTTATCCACACAAGGACACCACTTCCTTTTTGATTGCTTTATTTCCATCTCTGCAATAATATAGTTATTAACAAAACACTTTTCGCAAGGATACGCATGAAAAAAACCTTCAACTTTCGACAAACATGTTTCCTAATTCCAAAAATGATAACCTTCCATTTAACATGTCATAAGCCCCAAAAAAAAATTAAGTTCATTAAACGCAGCAAACTTTTTCAAGGCAAAAGTTCTTTAACACAAAGTTTTACCTTGACAAAACCATTTACAACTGGCCAAAAAGAGAACTTACAATATGATCCGCAAAAGGCCTGAGGGAAGTGTCATAAACATACGAATTTTGTTAAAAACGATAAATCTTAATGCATTTTTTAATAAACACACTATCGGCCATTTTAATTACGGCCAAGTTGACCTCGTTACCAAGTAATTGGGAAAGAGCTAACACATATTGCCATAAGCCAAAGGAAATCGCGGGCGGCCACAAATAAATGATGACGCCGTGTTAACCTCGTCTGACTGCTCACATGTAGGAAATAATTAAAAATATACAACATGGCTCGGCTTTTATAAATCACAAAACCAAAATTATGTATTATTCGTGTGGCTTAAACAAAAAAGCCTAACAAAAAAAACAGCCATAATAAAACATAAAGTAAAGCACAAAGCCCATAAAAATGAGACGACGCTGGAGGGCAGCATACTTTTTTCTTAGGTCATAGGCGCAATTAAGGCCCTTGGAAAAAGGGGTATTACAATAGGCCAAGTACAACAATGGCAAAGCAACAGCGCCTTTCATGCATAGCCATAATTAAGCCATAAACCTCGACCTCTTTCTTGCTCTGAGCTGAATTTGGGGCCACAAAATTTACTTGAGAGCTCAAAATATTTACACCTGAAGTGAGTAGTAAATGCTGAAATTTATACACGCACGTACCACACACACACATAAGTTGGTTTGATTATATGAGTTCACATCAATATAAACCAAAATGGCGACGATAAGTCACTAGGCATGCTACTTCCGCACGAATATGGCATAAAAAACTACAACTACAAAGAAACACAGAGTAAAACAAAAGAGAAAGATAGAGCGTGTAAGGCAACAATGAATGTCATGCAACAAGCAATAAGCAAACGACATCATTTTGGCCAAGACTTTTCCATTTTCTAGAGCTCCCCAGGGGCATTGGTTAATATAGCTATCATAAACACTTGGAAATTATTTTTTGAAGCCTCTAAACTGTTTTTCCACTTCCAAAGCAAACTTGTTGGTTTTGGGCCAACATTATTTATAGAGTATTTTAGTGCAAAGACTGGGCATCAAACGCTACCTTTGTGATACCCTATACCATCCAAATTATAAGTCAATAATTAATGAAATAAACAATACGTTTTTCTTGATTAGTAATCAAGCCTGAATCATTTAGTTTTAAGGCCAACTAGCTCAGCTAACTTTATGTATTCGACTATTTGGACTTTGGCCTCCAAAATACTATTTTGCGATTATCCTCGATTATTACTTGTTTGCAGATTTAAAGGTCATCGAGTGAACATTCCTAAAATGGGTTTTTTTCGGTTAATTTTGGTTTGAGAAACACGAGAATTACATTAATTTTTTTGTTAAGAACCATTTCCGAGATTTTTTGTTCGAAAAACGTATTTTTAGAGCTTTTTTATTTTTCGACCATTCTCGTGAAGAAAATTTTGTATTGATATGCGATTATACGATTATATATACGATTAGATCGAATAAAAAGCTAGTCAAAAATTTGTAATTTTGAAAAATGTTCGAAAATAACACATTTTTTCGACTTTGTTTGCTCGTATTTTCCACAGTTTTTATTTAATCTTTACCTCCATTTACGAAATATTGACGAATTACTCAAAAAAGTGCCAAAAAAAACCATGTTTGTCAAAAAATTTCGAAAACGTTTCTAAAGTAAAAAAAATGTATATAACTTTCGTGTTTCTCGACCCAAAATTACCCTAAATACACTTTTTTACGAAGGTTAATTTTTCGTGTAAACTAGTTTTATCTTTCGGTTTATAGTCAAATTTTTAGTATCGAAAAATTTTATAGAGATTTACTAAGTTCGTTTGTTCCAAAATTAAAATTATTTGAGGAGGAATGGGGAATGACAGAAGGAAAAATTAGCATTATCTGGCTGGTTACATAAGCAGTCCTAGAGTCACGTTTGATTATTTAAGCTCTTCTAATCTCCAAGAACTAAGCGTTTGTAACGACGGGAGATGAATGGATAGACAAACTGAAAGATATATTATGACCATATTGAAGGTTTGAGGAATCTCCGACGTATCCCTTTTCTATGATTCATTTGTACAAACTTAATGTACCTTATAAATCAAAATAGAGGGTATAGAAATTTTAAAAGTTAATTCTTAAAATTATTTTTTTCTAAATTTTTTCCCGAATCCGTAGTCTGTTTCAGACAATACGTCAAGTTTTCAACATTACCTAAAAATTTTTATACATACACTTAACATAATTTTATTTTATCCTTTTAAATGGCTTTTTACTAAAAAAAAACTTTGGTATATCAAAGGATTTTAATTAAAGATTATAGTACGTTATAAAATGCCTAGTAAATGTTTGGATAGGTGGGAAATTTTGAAATCGATTGAAACAAAAAATTTTCGTAATTAAAGCAAAGGCAAATCGGTTTCACTGCTCACAATATCTTTAAGCAGTCATTCACAGACTTTTCAATATTGATTGACTTTTTTGTACCAGTTTCGTACCACTCCAAAATGTGCTGCTGTAGTTGGAGCAAGAAATATAAAATTGGTTTTGTTCATTAGGCTCACATTAGTCTACAAGTACATAAAATCGAATTATTTTTATATGGCTATAAAATTGAAGCCTTAGTACGATGAAAATATTTGCATAGTATAAATGTTTTATGTTTATTAGGTCTACATCAGAATGTAGCAGATGGCAAATTTGCACTTAGTCAAAGTTTGCGACATTTCTGTATATATTTTGGTTAGTATTAGATATTTACTTTTTCTAATTAATCATGTGAACCCTATGAATAGAACACTGTTGGCTTTTTCTTCAAATATACCTTTTATATATAAAAAAAATTCCTAAAAATATGCTAATTAAATATTCACTTTTATTGCAAGTACAAATAAATACATTTTTTTAAAAATTCACAATATATTTTTATTTTAAATATTTGATAAAAATACAACTAATTCTTTTAAAGTATCAGAAGCAAAACAGTTGGGAGTAGATTTTGCAACAATATTTTAAATAATTCAAACGGTGTTAAGTTAAATAAAATGCGATTTTGTAAATTAACAATAAAAATTTATTGAATCTCAAATCAAATATCCTTAAAGCAGTCGAAAAATCAGTTTTCAACAAGTTAATTGACACTTTCAGATTTTCATTTTATTGCAATTAAGTATACGTAACCTTAACAAACTCATTTGGAAAAACTTTTTTTGATTTTGGGTAAAATTTTTCACAAAAGTTAAGCTTCTGTTTTTATTTTTTGTGATATTCTACAAAAGCTAATATGAAAAAGCATTCTTCGGTCAAAGTTATATTGTTTTATTTAATTGAAACAAATCAAATTTACCAGCATCCAAAATTTATAGCATCTATGTACATTTAATAAGCCAAGCAATGTAAAGACCAAAAGTATTTTGTTATACTCTACAAAGGCAACAACAGCAAAAACAAAAAGAAGAGAAAAATATGAGCAACAAAGTTTGAAAATAGAAATAATGAAGCTAACGAATGCGTCGTACAATGCTGGGCACGTATATAAAGCAAAAATATGCTACGAAAAACTATTTAAATCAAAAAAATATATATATATGTAAATATATATAGAACGTTGGTGTAGGGTCAAGGGAGAGTGAGTAGCGGGCGGAGAGCAGCATCTAGAAGTTGGTAAAAAAAAAACCAACCTGAGCCGCCGCTTTAACAGCCATAGTAACCAAAACCGAGTCGAGCTCAGCTGAGCTGAGGAATTTTTATTACTATGCAAAGACGCGAAGTAAAATAAAAAAAAGGAAATAAAATAAAAAAATAACTACAAAAAAGGGGGCACAACGCAAAGGAAATTACGAGTATTATTATGACTTTTATTAATTTTTCCTTGGTTACGTTTTTATACACTGTAAGCTATGACTAAAGAGTACCTTAGGTTATAAAAGAAATGTTTACAAAATTATATTATAAAATGGATTGCTTTTAATAATATGTATATTTTTGATAGAGGTTCTAGGCAACTTTTGCAATTTTTCTGAATTTCGACCACTAGTAAAAATTTGAAATATAAATATTTAAATTAATTTTTGTTCAAACAAATAAAGTATAATTATATAAAAATCTGCTAAATTACAAAAATGCGAATCAAAAAAAAATGAAATTAATTAAATATTTTTAAATATATCAGCGAAAATAAGTGAAGCGGACCACTTTTTGGCGACCTTCTCCGTTTTTGATGACTTTTACACAGTTGTAGAGCTACTAGCCATTAGAAACCACGCCCAATTTTATTGACTGTTTACTATGGCGAGAATGCAGGTGCCATCGCATAAATAAGCATAACTTCTACAGTTTTACGAGTTACCGCATTTTTATTTTTGCGTCTTTTTCAGGAATTTTCACACATAAAATGACATTCACACTTTTTTTTCAAAAGGGGAGATCACTTTTCAATTTTAAATTTAAAATTAAAAATGATAAAAAATTAAAAAAAAAATTTTTTAAAATTCCATTTTATTTTTTAAAATTTAATATTTTATCTGTCATGGTAAAAAAAAGTCGCGTCAATATCTTTATTCGTTTAGAAGATATGGCTTATCAAAAAATAGTCCAAAAATGAAAAAACCGATATTCAGTTATCGATAACTCGATAAATAATCGGAATTTTGAAATAAAATTGGGCGTGGTTTCTAATGGCTCTACCAACTGTGTAAAAATCATCAAAATCGGAGAAGGTCGCCAAAAAAGTGGCCCGATTCACTTATTTTCGCCGATATGATTTTGAAATAATTTTTTATTTAATCTTAAAAAATGTGCGATTTTGGTATATAATATATTTATATTTTTATACCACAAACTCGCAAAAAATATTACCAAGTTTGCTTTTATTAAAAAACTGCATTGAAAATAATAATTGTTCTTATTAAAAAATCAAATTCTGTGTGTCCACAATTTTTTTTGAGCTATTCAAAAATTTATATTTTTAAAGAAATTTGCAAATTTTTTATTAACACAATTTTTCAAAACAAAACAAAATTTATTTTTATTTACTTTTTAACAACGTTTTAATTGTATTAAAAATGCATTCTGTAAGAATTTACAAAATAAAAGATATATATAATATAATTATATCGCAAACTCACAGAATGAGATTTTATAAAAAACTTAATTTATTTATTAAAATTTTACAAAATAAATTTTTCATAAAAAACTGCAATGAAAAGAATTATTTTTTCATTCAAAAATCGTATTCTGTGAAATTGCGGTACGTTTTTTAGAGCTATCAAAACTTAATTATTTGTAAAAATATTAGCAAATTTGCATTTTAATACAGCTTTTTAGAATTAAAACCAAATTTATTTTTATTAAATTAAATTTTTACAAAAATTTATATATTGTATAATTATATCGAAAGCTCGCCGAATGAGATTTTCTAAAAAACTAAATTTACTTAATTAAATTTTCCAAATTGATTTTTGTTAAAAAATTGCATGGGAAGATATTATTTTTTTTATTCAGAAATCGTATTCTGTGAAGTTTGCGAGTATTTTTTTTTAGAGTTATCGAAAACTTCATATTTTGTAAAGATATTTGCAAATTTTTTTATGAATACGAGCTTTTTAACTTAGAACAAAATTTATTTTTATTTAATTTAGTTTCTAACAAGAATTTGAATTTTGTAAAAAACTGCAAACTGATAACTGTAAGTTATCGATTAATAAAAAAAGATTAGTCGAAAAAGTATTATATTTACGAGCTTATCTTTCAATATAAATAATAGAACGAATATCTTAATATGTTATATTTGAACGACACTTTTAATTTTAATTAATCCATTTTTTTTATAACTTAATTCAATGAAAGTATTAAATATTATAAATCAGTTTTCTCAATTTATTCAATAAAAAAAAACAATTTCCTTAGTTGAAACCTTGATATTCTCAATTAATCTCCATCGCTTATAAATGGTATATGCAAATTACACTTAAAATGAGTAAGAAGGGCTTGTATATTTAATAAAATGTGCTATTGATTAAATTAAATTAAACATACCGAAAAATACAGTATTTTTTCGTCATACCTATAAAAGCCATAAACTTTTCGATAAATCATCTTTCTTTTTAAATCGATAACTTGCATAATGCATTTTTTTATCTAAACATTTTAATTTAAAAACTACAATCAACAAAAAAATAACTTTATCTGTTGGAATTTGCAAATACCTGTACAAAGTATGAATAGTTTCGATTGGCTCCAAAAATGAACTAAAAACAATAAAGACAAAATAAAATTATAAATCTTTCACAAGATTTGAATTGCATGGAAAACCAGCTCGTTAAATAGTTATCCTAAGTTTATTTAAAAAAAATAAGGTATAAAGTTGGGTTAGGACATAGATTACATATGTATGAAATATCATCGTTTTTAAAAGATTTAATGTGTTCCGATTGCTACTGTACTATATCCAAACTGCCTTGAAAATGATAAATCTTATAATAGTAGTCTTATACACCCAAAATCTTCAAAGCCGGTTATGTAGAGTCACTTTGGCTTACTTAAAAAAAGCCATATAAATTCGCTGATGAAATACTCGCGAACTCAAATTCTTTTCACTAAAAAAAAACAATCTCAAAAATTGCAGTTTCCATATTATTTTCCGAAACGCGTCAAAATCGCACAAAAACTCCGCAAATGTATTGGCAATAGGTGCAAGAAGTAATCGCTTTTATAGAGTATTCTAAAGTCGTTACACCCCACCTACTTTTTCTGCGCTTACCGCGTGCCGCTTTCGCATTGCGTTTTATGTTTCAACTACGCAAATCACCAAGAAGCAGAGCTGGATGTATATAGAACATTCGGTGGGGTCAAGCAGTTCTTTGGAGTTGGGACACTTTTTTCGAGTTGCTGCTACTTGGTCCGGTCGGTCTTGGTCCGTCCAGTTCGAGTTTTTCCCTAAGCAACTTTGCACGCACGCGTCGCTTTACGCACAGAACCAAAAACCAAAAAAAAAAGTGAACTGAAAGACAACTTACGGTTTGGCTTTAGATTTTTGATTTATGTGCGCGCCAAAAGAGTATCCGAAAAATACTTTAAATTGTGTGTTGTGCAGGAAAGTTTTTGCCGCCGGTGTTGGCCTATGACAAAAGAGCCAAGATAACAAAAAAAAAACAAAAAAAGTTCCCGGAAAAAATTGGTAAAGTTTTATTAACAAGTTGCGCCAGCTAAAAGGACAACAACAACAATAATAAAAGCAACAATAGAAATTGAAAATATGAACGGTCTGCCGCAGCTCCCAAAAACTATGCTATACAAAAGCTGACCAAATGTATGGTCATCGTCTAGTGCCCGGGGGATATTTATATATGACTATGTATGATGATGGCAGGAACTGAGGGGGAGTGGCAACACATGCCAACGCTAGCCTGACAATGTGAATTATTTCGGCCGATTGTGTCGCTTTTATGAAAATATTCGAAATTCCATAAACTATAAACACACAAAATGGCAACAACTCGGGCATAGTTGTTGTTGCTGTTATTGTTGTTGTGTATTGTTGCACCTTTTCGCACAGTGACTAACAATGTCGGCGCAAAACTGACGCACAGTGGGACAAATGTGACTTTAATGTGAACAAATGTGAATTGAAATTTGTGGCATCAGAAACGAAATTTATAACCAGTTCTTGGAGTGCGTTACCCTTTTTTTAACAAAATGCTGCATGACTTATTAGGAAGAACCCTCCAACCCTGGAACAGCACAGTCGATAGAACATTTCTTTCTAGCCGTAAGAACTAAAGATTCTTAGGCATTATAAAGCTAGAAAACTGGTACAGACTATGGAAAATTTTCTGCGCATTCACCTGATATTTTTTAAAAATAAATTTTGGATATAAGTGCTATTGATATATTGGTCCCTGCTAAGTTTTGTGCCAAATATAGTTTTTTTAGATATACATAAACTTTTTTAACTAAAAAGTTTCGGAAAAGAAAATTTTTCATAAATACAAGGCCATGAAGGCATCATGGATAATGGTTCCATTAGGACTTTTATGAAAAAAAAAATATGGATAAAAATGGACTAATATGCTTTCTGTGATATATCAGCTTTGGTGCAGAAAGGCTGGTGAAATTTGAATCTTCTGTAAAAATCCCAAAAAAAATTATATAAAATAACTTGAGAAAAGAAATTATGATCAATTTAATTTGGCTTTTATCCAGGCCAGACGTAAGGGGTTAAGAAAGAAGGGATTTTTTTCCCCCTGGGCCTGGTTTATTCTCAGGAGCCCGTGTTTTTTAAAAAATTAGTAATAGAGGGGCCGGTAAATTTCTCACCCGCCCTAGGGCCTAGATCTTTTATCTATCCCCTGGTTTTATCTTATGGTTGATGCACATCTTGGAAGTTTGCACCAATACTTTTTTATTATCGAATCTTAGAACCATTTATTCCTAAAAAGCCTTCCTTATTAATATCTAATTATTGAAAACATATACTTAAGTTTCAACTTACAAAATTAGACGTTTCCAAAAGTCAAAATCGGTAAAAACTGACCTGATCGGACCCCGAATCAAAATCTCTTACTCGTCTGAAAATATTTTTCTTAAATTAAAAAAAAAATGATTTAGTCATTTTGATGAGTGCAATGCGGAATCAAAATCTGCAACTAGTCTCAAAATAATTTTTTTTAAATCAATTATATAAAAAAATACCTTACTTTTTAAAACCAAAAGTTAATCTTAAAATGTATGCTTCGGCAAAGTTATCTAAAATAGGAAAGTTATCTAAAAAACTGAGCGTATAGTCATTTCGATAAGTCGAAAGTAGCTTCAAAACCTGCAACTAGTATTATTATTACTAAATATTTTTCTTAATTCTACAAAAAATTATTAAATTATTTTTAAAAATTGATATTGAAATTAATGTTTTGACACTTTTTTTTAAAGAAGATTTTCTTAGAATTCTCTACATTCGAGACGTACCAAAACTATCAGCAATATTTATTTATAGCGTGAAATATATTTAAATTTGACAATTATCTATATTCAAATAAATATCTAACAAAAAAAATAAAATAAATGCCAGTCACAGAAAATAATTTTGTTTTTAACGAAATGTCGAAATTACTAACAAAAATTGCTTTTCATATAAGACTTAATCAAAAGTACCAAAAATATTAAGACATCAATCAAGTCACGATCATCAACTTAATTCAATTGATCCACCATGAATAAAACCAACCCGATCCAAAGGTATCGAACTCAAAGATTATAGAATTCGCTATAAGAGTATGGTCGTGGCCCTATGATCCCCTGGGAGTCGAGGACGACAAAAAAATTAATCGATTATCATTTTTGTTGTTCTACATCAAGGACAAAGTCTCACAATATACTTTAATTTATAGAAATGTTTGTTTAATTAAAAACAAAAACTTTTACAAATAGTTCTTTTTTCAAAACTTTAAAACCCAAATTTTAACCCCAATCATATCAGCTTTGTCCCACTGTGCAACTAGCCTGTGGCAGCTTATGCTGTTTTGTGCCTTGTCATTGTTATTGTTTTATACATAAAATGGCCATCAAATGTATCTGCGTCATGTTTATGTGCCTGTGTTTGTGTACCAGTATTTGTGTGCGTGTGGTTGTGTGTGTGAGAATAAGCGTATGTATTTGTTTATTGAACAAGACAACAACACAATCTACACGCTGTATTTGTTTTAATATTGTTGTGAACTGCCTTAGAGGAAGCGACACTGCGTCTGACACAATTGATTGGAAAAACATTAACAATTTCATTTTGTATATGTGTGTGTGTGTGTGCGTATATGTATCTATATACTACGTGTCTAAGTTGAGTCGAATGTCGTGTCAAATTTATGCCAAGTGGCATAGAATCAAGATTAGAAAATTCTATTTATGTATATAAGCAAAACATGGCAAAAGAAATCAGCTTCCAGCCATAGCCACAGATTCGAGCATGTTTTTCCTGTTTCCAGGCATGCCAGTAAAATTGATGACCATCAGGTAGTGCTCTTTATATGTAGGGATGTGTCTCTAAGTGTGTGTGTATGTTTTTAGTATAAACTTTATACAGTACACATGGGGTCAAGGGTATTACAGTTTGAAGTAAGTGCAAGCATAGAAGGCCAAAAAATTTTCTTGACTTGATATTATAGCTCTTGAAGTGATTTAATTGAATTGAGATTTTAAATTTAAAATGTCTTCTCTGCAGCATTTTTTTACTTAGAACTTGGTAGAAACAAAGTTGGTTTGTAGATTCATGTGATTCTAATCAGCAAAGAAATATTGATATTATCTTACAACGATTCGCCCTACAGACTTGAACATATTAAAAAAAATTTTGCTCTCATACACTTTTCCTAAGAAAAATGGCTGCAGTGTATAGCATTGTCGCATGCTAGATCAAATATTTCCAATTTTCTTCCATTTTCTTTTTTTTTTTGTTAGTGTTAGTGTGCAACAAAATCAATTTAATTCAATTAAAGTCGACGCATTGAGTTACAACGCACGACCAAAAAAGTAACACTAAGGCGATTTATTTTAACACGCTCCAGAGTAAGAAATTGTTGTTGCAACAGCAACAACAACACTTTGAAGCTTTTCCAACAACTAGCAACAAAATTTCTATGCATGGCGTGTAGAGCAGCCTTGTGACCTTGTGAGTTTTAGAGGCTTTAAAACCCATTCCGCATATAAATGGTGTAAAAAATGACATACACTTGGTTTTTATGTAGCTTTTTATGGGTACCATTTTTAATGCTAGGAAGCGTGCGCAATATAAATATTTATTTGACATTATTTTAAAATGAACTTCTCTAGCATAAACTTAAAGTACTTACATATTGCAATGGGTCAGCTGTGGAGGATATTGAAAAAAAATATATATATTAGAGATAGCTGTTCGATTTAATGACTTGTATATGGTCTATATAGATGCAAAAAAAGTTAATAAATTAGGAGTTACGCTTTAAATTTTTCAGGACGCTTTTTTTACACCACTTTCCTGCAAGCTTTATGCTTTTACATTACTCATACGCGCGTCAAGAAATTTGCCCCAAATAGTATGCTACATTTTTTTTCTAAATGTCTCAACTTACGCCGCCATTGTGAGTTATATATAGCAAGCTGTAAAATAAGAAGCTGACCTAGAAATAGTCAGAAAATTAGGCATTAAACATATTTAGGTTCTTTAATTATATTTTAATGCTTGTAATATAATTTTTATGGGTAGTTTCTATGAAAACGCAATAGTTATAATGTAATTTTTAATGGTAGTTTTTATAAGATAGCGATACTCCCAGAAAATTTTTGGACTTTTCTTACAATTATTTGTTGACTCTTAGAAGGTTTTGACTTTGTTGAACTCTTTAATTCCTTTTTAAAGAAGAATATGCTTTATTCACTTTAAAAAAGCTCTTCAAAATCAAAAAGCTATAAATATATAAAAATATAGAAAAGGTTAAATTCTTTAAAGACAGAAATTGTTGATGATACTGTCGATAATTGTAATTGTTTTTCAAGACGCTTTTTTTATTCCACTTTCTTACAAGCTTTATGTTTGTACATTTCTCAAACGCTCGTAAAGCAATTTGCCCCAAAAAGTATGCTACGTTTTTTTATAAATGTCTCAACTTACGCCGCCATTGTGAGTTATAAATAGCAAGCTGTAAAGTAAGAAGCTGACCTAGAAATAATCAGAAAATTAGGCAACAAACATATTTAGGTTCTTTAATTATATTTTAATGCTTGTAATATAATTTTTATGGATAGTTTCTATGAAAACGCGATAGTTATAATGTAATTTTTAATGGTAGTATCAATATCGCGATACTTTTTTGCAACTTAGACTTTCTTTAAATTTTTTGTTGACTTATAGAGTGTTTTGACTTTGTTGAACTCTTTAATTTATTTTTTAAAGAAAGTGCATAGCCTTAAGAATTCCGATAAAAATATGAAAGCGGTTAAACTCCTTCAGTAGAGAAATTGTTGATAATTTTGATTGTTTTCTATTAAATCACATATCAATTATTTTCAACTTTAAATAATGCCTGAATATTTCTCTATCGATAATATGGATCGTGTTTGATTCTGTTGGAAAATTTGTAGTGCAGAAAAAAAAGCCATGAATATAAATTAAGCTAGGCTAGTCACTGCTTTTACCCACTTAATTGTTAATTAATGGTGAACTTTCCTGGTACCCTTCCTCACTAGAGAAGTCCTCTAGATGCTCCAATTCACAGCCATCCATTGGCCTGAATAAACCTCGAAAAACATTTCGGATTTTGTTCTGAGAGCTGGGACAATTGATTTTGAAAGTGTGACTTGAGGAAGCGGAACCTTGTTCTACGAAGTCCCGGGCAGTGACAGAAGAGGTGCCCCACCATCTCCAGCTCTCTTCTGCAGAAGTGAGAAAAATTTAGCCTTAAAGCATGAGTAGCAGCCAGTGTTCGGTTATTGCGCGGATATCTTTCGAGCATTGAGCTCTGTTGAGACTGCAAGGTTCCTTGCTACCTTTTCTGCAGTATACCGGCCAAGTTTGCAGTGAGATCTTGCACATTTTGGATGTTCGCTTCCAGGTTTGGCTTGTAGTGTGGTCTGTTGACCAACTTTATTATTATAATTTATAAAGAGAAGTAATTTTAAACAATTTATAAGTAAGCATTTATATTCCTATGACACCATCCTTTTTATGCCGACTAGTCGATAATCCAAATACTAAAATATCACTATATATTAGAAATTGATTTAAGAAGCAACCATAATAAACATTATTTTGCTCATTATTTACGCTTCACAAAAATTTATACTATCACTACTAAATAAATATTGCCATAAATTAAAAATTATTAAAAAAAAGCAAAGCAGCGCATTTCTATTTGCATAGAGATTTTGGTTAGCCAATTAAACTTGTCATCATAATAATTAATATTTTTATATATTTAAGCTAATGCTTCGGTAAAGCAAACATTTTATGCCATAAGTATCTACTTTATGGTGAGCATATTTATTATGCCACATTCATTTGTCCGACCACATGAAATGTTAAACAAAATAATAACCAAAAGTGACAATGCAAAACAGACACAAAAATAAAAACACCCACACAGATATATTTAGCTACACAGATACATTATATATACAAATGTAAATCCACCCAAATAGTCAACTGGGCCAAATGATAACAAATACTATGAAATATTTAATAAGCAGAGCAGAGTCTGCTCGTCCGGCTGGTCCTTTGGGTCAATCTGGCCTTTTGAGGGCATTTCATTTGTGCAGCTGTCGTCGGCGCTTCAAACAAATATGAACAAAATCCACAAAATCACCGCAGGCTGATATTACTATATACTCTCTATATACTATATGCATGGCATTATGTATTCAAGCAAAATGATTTTTCTGAGTGTACACAAATGTGTGCTAATTATTTTTACAATATACCAAGGCTGTGCGAGAGCAGGAAAGGTTAAGAGAGCAATAGTCAACGAAAGAGGGAGACAGAGCTTAAGAGAGCAGCTTGGCAAAACAAAGCAAAGTAAAACAAGAAAAAAAAAACTGTTTTTCTTACAATTTCATTCACAAATGAAACCAAAGCACACAAGCAAAAGAAAATTGAAAAAGCAGCTGGAGAGCGAAAAGGTTTTAGCCGGACACATATGAAATAAGAAGCCAAGAATGTAGCTGCAAGCCTCTCATAAGCGTACACTCAAAGAAATTGCCAGCTTAAAAGGCAGTAAAACTTTTAAGTTAAAGGTAAAAATAGGAGCTTTGGCTGTGTTTGTTCATGACGTTATGAAATATTAGAGATGAACAGGACGATTTTTAACAACTTGATCCAAATCAATTTACTAATTAAAAAAATGCTGTACGTAAAGTCGGGCGCGGACGACTTTAGGATACCCTGTACCACTAGCTTGTAATAAAGTCCGATTTCTTTACAAAAAACCAAAAACAGAAGAATTTTTAAGCAAAAATTTTTTTTTTTGATATAGTCCACCGATTTCAATAAAATTTGATGCAGTGCTTAAATCCCTTAAAAAAGATCTGAATGCCAAATTTATTTCAAATATCTTTACAAACAAACAAAACACATCGAATTTTGTAAAAAAAACGTGTTTTTTGACCGATTGGTTCTATGGGAGCTATATGATCTAGTCAAACGATTTGGATTAAATTAAGTACAGTGCTTATGAACTATAAAATAATCACGAATGTCAAATTCGGTCCCAATATCTTAACAAACTAACGAAACACAACAAATTTTGTTCAAAAATCGATTTTTTGGAAGATCGGACCTATTGGAGCTATATGATATAGTCAACCGATATTATTCAAATTTAGCACATTGCTTAAGTGGTCTAAAAAATTTCCAAACGCCAAATCTGGTTACGATATCTTTATTAAAAAACGAAATATAGCGAATTTTTCTTTAAAAAAGTTATTTTGGCCGATCGGTCCTATGGGAGCTATATGATATAGTCAACCGATTTCGATCAAATTTAGTACAGTGATTGGGAACTATAAAAAACTTTCGAATACCAAATTTGGTTACGATATCTTCATAAACAAACGGATTATTCATCTAAAACTTTTTTTTGTCGAGGTTGTCTCAAACACCCACATGGGAGCGATACAATTTATCCCCGATATCAAAAAAATAAAATAAACTTGTCTCCTATGGAATAATATGGGATCTAATGTGAAAGTTTGGTAACTCTAGCTCTTACCATCTCTGAGATCTAGGCGTTCACACGGACAGACGGACTGACGGACAGACGGACAGACGGACAGACAGACAGACTGACAGACGGACGGACAGACGGACATGCGTATATCGTCTTCTCTATTCACCCTGATCATATTTTAGGTAACTTTGGGGTGTCTCCGACGTCTCCTTCTATATGCTACATGTATTTTCGACTTGCAAAAACTTAATTACCCTTTGTACCATACGGTACAGGGTATAAACACAGAAATATTTAAATTCGATATAAAAATTATTGATATTTTTAGATAAACTTAAATTTAAAATTTGTTTTTTCTATTTTAATATAAAATATATAGCATTTAGATCCCTAACTACCAAAAGAATATCCGCGTAACTTTTTGGCAGAAGCTATCTATACATTTTCCTTAGAGTGCTCTCATCTTGGCTAACCAACGATCCGAGCAGGAGGTAGAGGCTCCTTAGTAATGTATATATTGAACATTTGTTTCCAAACCTATTAAAATTATCATGAATTCACGTTTTATATGGTCATGACAAAAGTTCGTCGATTAAATATAAGAAACCAATTCGGTATATTTTTAATACATACTTCTACATTTGTTGGCAAGTATCAAAATTCAGAACTTAAATCCCACAAAATATTTTTTTAAAAATTTAACTTTAAACTTAAGCTAATTGTCAGATCTACCATCTTAAGGTAATAGTTTTTAAGCATTGCTTGTTCCCTAAGAATCTTTAATATAATAGTAATCTTTGATATATTGACTCTGGTCTGGCTGACTCTTTCGAAAAAAATGCTCATTATATATTTTCTAGAATAATGACTCAAATGTGGCCTTTAGTCAGCGATGAGACAAAAATAAACATCGAAAGTCTTCATGGGCATAATAGCCATTTTGAAAATACTTATATAACTAGACGAGTTAAGCGACATCATCTTTTACACCTTCCAGGCAAATTTCAAATAAATGATATAAAGTTATAAATAGATATTTAATTATTATATTTCGTTGTAATATAAAACGTTTTTTATATTGGCTGATTTTGTTAAATCTCAGTCAATCCTGTTATGTTATTTAATTATGTCAAATAATTTACTTATTTTCCACAAATAGATTGTAAATAAAATAAAACAAAGAGAAAAAAAATTTCCTGTCTAGTCCAACAATCCATAACATATAAATTTTTTGAGCACAAATTATAATTACAAATAATCTTTTCTATGTGCTGGGTATCAATTCCACTGATTTTTGACTTTTTTAAATCAAAGTCATAGATTCGCACTTACCTTTTATATATCGCCATACTAAAACAAACCAACTTCAACTTATTCGCTATTTCTCTCAGTGTAAGCACACTTTCAGCATGAAGTGGTAGACCCCACCAACATCAATAGTATACAACTCAAATACAAACTCAAAAACGGTCTGTATATCTGCCTATGTATTTGGTTAGTAGTGTGTGTGTGTGTGTGTGTGAGGGGGGGTTTCTCGGGGTGCGCTTGTTCTACTTGCAAGTGGAATTCAAATACAATCGGCATGGTAATAAATATCCATATAAGCCACTTCAAAGTGAAAAGCAATAAGCTAAACTACAACATCAACCCACAAAGAGCAAGAGCGAGGTACACCGAGAGAAAGAGCGTCACTGTGCAAAATGAAGGTGCAGGTTCTCCAGCCGGTTTGAGGTATTGTACAAAAGCAAATTTACTTGGCCGGCCCATAGCCAACCAAACAAAGGCAAAGAGCGAAAGTGCGCGAGAATCCTTTCTAGAAGTCTATATGTATGAGTGGGAAAAACCAAAAGCGTTCCACTTTTTTGTTGTTGTTGTTGGTTGACTACTACTCAAAGCATTGAACCTGCCTGGCTTCTTTCATAGGTTGGCAACTCTTGCTCAAGTGAAAGTTGGAGTACTCATGCAACAAAACTTTCATAGGCCACTATTTACACTTACACACATATGTATATACACGCATACACTCACACTTATTTTACTTAATGGCGTGCTTCTTCACACTTACCGCACCGCGCCATATTCGCAAAGTTTCAGTTACGATTCCTTTTGCCACTCTCTCTGATTTTTATACCAAATTTTTTGGGGATTTATTTTGCTTAGGGCTCGTGTGCCGCACACAAATTGCTGGAATTATAATATGTTTTATATACTACTCTCCCTAAGTGAATGGCAACAAGCAAGCAAGATATTACCTAAGGCATATTTGCACGTCATGAACGAAAAACATTACCAAAAATTCTTTGCCCAATATCATTAAAGTTAAATTTGGCTTTTTTTAGATTAATTTTGTAAGAAATATTTATAGAAACTTAAATTTGTTAGATTTTTGCAAATAAATTTAATTTGATGCTGTGGCAAGACAGCCCATCTAGTCTGGTCGTAACCGAAACTGAATTTCACTAAAAAACTAATTATTTTTTTGTATTTGAAACTCGTCAAAAATATTTATTAAAATTTGGGCTCTGCTCCCTGCTCATGTATCTAGCTATATAATTTACCTGGGTTTTGAATTATTTATATGTCACAGAAACCTTTATAAGAGCTACAGCCAAAAAAGAGCTAAAAGTAACTTAACCAAAAAACTAGGGGGTTCTGCTTACTGCACGCTTTGTCAACTCTGTCATAGAGGTGGGATATTCATCATCGTCATCGTATGGCCATTACAACCCGCTCTCGGGTTACGGCCGACCGCAGCAGCTCTCGCCAGGCGCCTCTGCTTTGCGCGCGCCTTCTCCAATTAGAAATACTAAGGGAGAATAGGTTCTCCTCCACTTGATCTCTCCATCGGAGTCGTGGTCGTCCCCTCCGTCTTCCTTCGTCGGCTTTCGCTTCGAATACCTTTTTCGCTGGAGCATCATTATCCATACGTACGACATGGCCGAGCCAGCGCAGACGTTGTATTGTGATACGCCGGACAACATCAATGTCGTCGTAGAGCTCGTACAGCTCGTGGTTCATCCGTATGCGATAGCCTTCCTCAAAACGTACGGGACCGAAGATTTTGCGTAGAATTTTCCTCTCAAACACCCCAAGAGCAGCTGCATCTGTCCGTGACACAACCCATGCTTCTGCGCCGTATAAGAGCACGGGCAAGATGAGCGTCTTGTAGAGTGTTACTTTGGTTGGTCGAGAGAGGTCTCTGCTGCTCATCTGCTTACTGAGACCATAGTAACACCTATTGGCAAATGTAATTCTCCGCTTTATCTCCAAGCTGATGAGAGGTGGGATATTATCAATGGAAATATTCTAGAGTCATCAAATCCGATGGTTACTATAAAAAATTAGTAAATGAAGTCAAATTTTTCTTTAAATTCTTCGCGTAAAAAACCAAAAATCGATACTGTATTAGCCTTAATGATTGCCACAGATAGAAGAGGATCTCTAGAATTATTTAGGGATCCAACAACAGAACGTAGTCACTCCTGCCAGTTCCACTAAAGGTGAGAGGATGAATGTTAGTTCTTCATAGTTTTGAACGTAAAACCTCACTGGAACCTCAAAATTTCGACATGTTGGTCTTCTGCTGCAAAAACCAGCTATTTGAAAGATAATTTCTTATGATTGTTATTTTGTTAAATGAACAGTTTTTGGGTTTTTAAAATGTAGTTCTAAATGGATCTCTTTTTAGAATGTCATGAATTGTTACATATTTTGAAATTCTCCTTTTTCACTTGTTCTATGGTACCTATTTCAAGAATGTGCCCTTTTTTGTGTGCCATATTTCAGTTTCTTCGATAGTACTATCAATAGTATCGATAATTTCAACTATCGAAGTCTAAACTATCAAGCCAACTATAAATAGTATCACCATCTCTACTTACTTATCTACTTATGTCATTGATCTGTAAGAATTTTTTTATTATTTATATACATATGAGACCAAAAAGTAAAAGTCTTTATCCTACAATAGCGCCATCTATTGAATACTTACTCAATGTAATCAACAGATATCGCCATCTGTTAGAATCGATTGGAACTATCAGATAATTGTGACTGTCAAACAATTAACAAATAATTTGCAATAAAATAATAATTGCGACTATAAATTGAGATGTAATCTACCCTATCTTTTAAGTTGGATCAAACTGCACACGGTGTGCAAAAATTGATTCAAATCGGTTCTGTAGTTTATGAGTTCATCGCGGACAAATAACGTGACGCGTAATTTATATATATTAAGATTTTAAATATCGAAGACTCACAAAATACATTTTATTTTTTTGTTCTGTTCACTATTCTACATTTTTAGTGTGGCCACAACCGAAACCTAATTAAATTGTATGCCAGGTTTTTGATACAACCTCTAAAATTTTAAAGATTGTATTTTGTACAAGTAGCGGCTAGAGTTAGCATGCTGTAAATTATTGCGCTCATTTTCAAAAGGTAAAAAATTAAAAAATTAGACATGTTATGACGAAATAATTAGATTGGTTTCATCCTCTTGCCCAAAAAAATATTTTATTTGTTTCTTAATTCAAAGTTTTAAGTTTCATTTCAGTTATTGAAGTTAATTTAAGTTATACTTTATAAATCACATAATTAAAGATGACTTCTCATTTTTTCCTCTTTTGCAACCAATTTGCAGAATTCCCTTCTATATTTTTAAAATTATATTAAAGCTTACCTAAATAGGCTATTTCTTCAGAAATGCATAAGCATAAGTGTTAAATATGTTCTTATAAAGCCCAAGGCATTTTGCTGTTTGTGTGCTTTTTAAAATAATATTTACGCATTTAAAGGCATCGCAAATATTTGGTACTTAAACATATAAATTTTCTATATTTATCTGAGCTTTATTTAACTTATTAAACTGATTTTAATTCATAATATTTAATTTAATATAAAAAGCTTTTATGCTCATGCAAAAATTACAACGTGCAACAGAGCCCACAATGAAACACTTATTCAACACACACACACTCTCTCAAACTCACACACTCTCTCACACTCACACACTCTCTCACACTCACACACTCTCATTCAAACACGCATATGAAACTAAATTTTCGCGCGCAATTTCTCACTGTAGTAAATAAAAGCGTTTATGTATTTATGTTTGTATTTGTAAGCACATTGTGCGCCATGTTGATTCATTTGCAGCGCCACATAGCGGCGACGGACGGTACTAGCGAACAAACAATTGCACACACACACAAACACAGACACTTATATTCATTGGAGTACAATAAATACAAACACACTAGCACTAATTTACTCTACGCCATAGTGCCATATTATAGGGTGTTATTTTTAGAGGTGTAGTTTACTTTAAGTTGAAGTAAATTATTTTGTATGAGTTTCTAAGGAAAAATGGGGTTTATTAGAAATATTATGTAAGACAGATATAATTTTGATCATAAGAACTTGGAAGTGGAGTTTTCTTGAAGTATAAGCGAATGACTTTATAAAGAACCACATAAAATCGTCCACAGGCTTTAAATCAAACGATCTCACAATGGACAATTTGCTGACGCTTTTATTTATCGTTGATAAGAGTACAGATTGTATGAATAAGTGGAAATTGTGCGATAAATATAATATTTTATCTGTAAAAGCTGTAATTTTATATAAATCAATCATGGGGTACCAAAAGTAATTTTCAATATTTTATTTTGTATGACCTCCAGTTAGTTTCTATGACATTATGCACTACCAAACTGATGACTCATAAGAAATTTCTTGGAAGATTGACTTAAATAGAAATATTATTTTTGCCTATAATTACTCTTTAGTTTATGTTGATAGACTTAGCGTCCCAACTCACTTAGAACAGGTCTTTTGTGATACCGATATTGGGAGTAGTGATAAGTTTATAGAATAGACAGGAAAAATTAGGGAAATAGGAAAAGGGGAAAGTGTAGGACCATTGCATAAGGTGGTATTCGAGCCCACAACCTCCGGGATGGTAGTCTAGGGCACTGTCTCTAGGCAATCGATGCCGCCAATTTCGGTGTATGTCTTAATAAATGATTAAAATTTATTGTATAATCTCACGGAATTTAATGGAACATTCGCCTTTTTCGATAGTTTTTCCCAACTTTAAAAAAGTTTTTATTTTGAAGTAAAGTTTTAAGAAAAGTATATTGTCTGAGCATGGGGCATAAAACACCCAAAGCAGTGTAGAGAAATAAACAATTACCTTGTGGACCAAAGCCAATACTAAACAAAAGTGCGAAGTCTCGGAAGACTGTGAACGATTTGAATTAAGGCTATACTAAAATTCATATTAAACGTCCCTGCTAAACCAAGTCTAAAGCCGCTCTGATATCCAACAACATTTCACCCCATAACCGTTTAAACATTATACCAAAATATAACCCCCAAAAAAGCACCCTTTATGCACAACACAAACGCCAACACGTTTGAGCAGCTAATGCCCGACGCTTGAGATTGGCGTCGCTGATTTGGCCAAAACAATAAATAAATATATGCATGAATGTGCCCAGGTAAAAGCCGTCGATGTGAAGTTGAAGTAACCGACCAACTTTTGTTGTTGTTGTTGTTGCTGTTGCCAATTTGAATATGTTTTATATACACGATATGTAATACACATGTTTATATAGCATATATGTATTTAGCGCCTCTCTGGTCAATAGCTTAACGTAAGCGTATTGTGTGAGGCCAATAATAACGTAACGTAAAGCCGCGTCATGGCATGCCATAGCATGACTGAATAAATTCAGCCCTGGTTTGGCTTAAGATTTTCGAATTCTAGCCACTTAGCAGCAGTCGTTACGCGAACGTCCATTCAAATAATAACAAAATGCTGGCAACGCATTTAACCGGTTAAATTTTACCTGTACTAACAAAAACGTTTAAATCGTGTGCGCTGTGTGTGTTGTGTATACGCCGTGTGTTCCAGTCCCTGGACTTGTCTAAGCTAGTAACTTAGTAGTGAGACTATTTAGCTGCCATTGCATAAGTGCAATGTGCCCTACAAGGCCGCCAAAGGGGCCCAAAAATTAACTCATTTAAAGTGCAATTAAATTTAAATGGTTTCAATTAACTCACTTAAATAAAATAAAAATAAAAACAAAATAAACAACAAAGAGGCAAACAACAAGCAAGCAAGCATTAAATGTATAAAGCGAGAATGAGAGAAGAACGTTTTGCTCTCTATTTAGTTTGGTTTTTTTTTGGTCTATAATACCCTTGCAGCGGGAATGCTAGATAGAACCAAAATGCTCATCATCTTTTGAGATTGATTTGAGAATTTGACCATTTATTTTTAATATTCTTTTACTTAAAGGATTATATGGCTATGTAATATATCTTGCAATGCAATAGTATCTTGAATTTTTGATAAAAAGAAAATGATTGCATTTTAAGGATTTAGCTGAAGATTTCACATGCAAAATTAAGAATTTTGGTGTTGTATTTTTCAAAGCTCTTATGGATCAGCTCTAGTAAAATTTAATTCGGTTTTAATAAATTACTTTTTGATAAAAAAAAATTTTAAGCAGTTAAAGATTCATGACTTAGACTTTTGTTTCCAAAATTGAATACAATATAAAAAAAAAATAATTTATTTAATTATAAGCAGTATTTTTAAATACAAGATATAATAAATATAAAGTATCTACCAGCAAAATAAATAAATCGACAAAATTACATTTGGTACCCATGTAGCATTCTATTTGCTATATTTGAGTTAAAATGCGAAAATCCTGTCTATAAAACGATTCAAAAATCTGTAAAGGATTTAAGGCAATTTTTTTAATATTTGGAAGTATTTGAAGCCTAATTTCATTGACTTTATCACGTCAGGCTTTAGAAAAAATGCATCATTATATGATTTACTTGATAACCCTTGAAAGTATGCTACAGTTTTTTTTATTTTTCGATTATTTTAGTGTGTAGAAAGTTCTTCGATATCAAAATCATCAATCTTTACTTTATTTTAATAAATTTAATATTTATAAGCGATGTTAAGGATAGTTAAAGCCCTCTTCTAGTGTTGGTATAGGTTTTTGTTTAATCTTCTTTTTAGTTTTTGGGGATTCATCATCTATAAATTCATTTAACGATAAATCTTAATATAAAGTCGTAGCATTGTTTATTATTTTTATTAATAAATCGAAAAAAATAACATCTGCGGCCAAATCTACACAACAAAACTATAAGTTTTTGTAAAATTTTTGAGTTTTTTTCAAAAACTTGAAATGAGGAGCTCAAACAGAACGTAGGTTCGGGTTAAGCAACCCCAAAAGCGTTAAAAAACATGGCCAACATAAAAATCAGCCATTTCTTCAAACTTTTTCTGCGACAGGATATTTAAATTTCAATAAAAATGAAGCAGAAAGAAATGCATATGCCAATCGAAATGTATTTTATTACTAACAATTTATGAAATAAAGTATTTCAAGCCAAATACATACTCCTAATAGAATGAAAAAGTTTTGTGAAGCTTTTCTTATATAAACATCGAAAAATTTGTAAAATAAGTACACTGAGAAAAAACCAATTTCTTTTTACAAATCTCTTTTTGAATTATACATATTAGGTTGTCAAAAAAGTCTTGCGGTATTTCCGCAAGCTTGTCTTTGCAAGCGCGTAGTTCTAGTTGTATTCGTCGCATCGGTTCACGCTAGAGCTTTTTGGAAAGCTCTTTTCACGTGCTAACACGTGTTTGATTAATTGTTGTTTGCTTTTAGTCGTTCGTGAGTTATAGCGTCGCAAACATGGAGCAAAATAAAGAGAAAATACGGCATATTTTACAGTACTACTACGATAAAGGCAAAAATGCATCTCATGCTGCCAATAAAATTTGTGCAGTTTATGGACCCGATACAGTTTCCATTTCCACCGCACAACGATGGTTTCAACGTTTTCGTTCTGGTGCAGAGGTGATCGAAGATGCGCCACGGTCCGGAAGGCCTGTTGTCGAAAATTGCGATAAAATCGCTGAATTGATCGAAAGAGACCGGCATAGTAGCAGCCGTAGCATCGGCCAAGAGCTGGGCATGAGTCATCAAACCGTTACAAACCATTTGAAGAAGCTTGGATTGAAAAAGAAGCTCGATGTATGGGTGCCACACGACTTGACGCAAAAAAACATTTTTGACCGTATGGATGCATGCGAATCGCTTCTGAATCGCAACAAAATCGACCCGTTTTTGAAGCGGATGATGGTGACTGGCGATGAAAAGTGGGTCACTTACGACAACGTGAAGCGTAAACGGTCGTGGTCGAAAAGCGGGGAAGCTGCCCAGACGGTGGCCAAGCCTGGATTGACGGCCAGGAAGGTTCTTCTGTGTGTTTGGTGGGATTGGCAGGGAATCATCCACTATGAGCTGCTCCCCTATGGCCAAACGCTCAATTCGGACCTGTACTGCCAACAACTGGACCGCTTGAATGCAGCACTCATGCAGAAGAGGCCATCTTTGATCAACAGAGGCCGAATTGTCTACCATCAGGACAACGCCAGGCCACACACATCTTTGGTGACGCGCCAGAAGCTCCGGGAGCTCGGATGGGAGGTTCTTTTGCATCCACCGTATAGTCCGGATCTCGCACCAAGTGATTACCACCTATTTCTGTCCATGACGAACGCGCTTGGTAATCGGAAGTTGTCCACAAGAGAGTCCTGTGAAAATTGGCTCTCCGAGTTTTTTGACAATAGGGAAGCGAGCTTCTATAAGAGGGGCATTATGAAGTTGGCATCTCGTTGGAAACTCGTCATCGAACAAAACGGCGCATATTTGACTTAAATCGCATTATTATAACCAATTTTATGAACAATTGAAAATTCAATAAAAATACCGCAAGACTTTTTTGACAACCTTATATTTTTATTTTTGTTAGATATACGAGCCTGTTGGAGACCTTCCATCTTAGGTCCGCCATTTTGTTATTTTTAAATTGTAGCTACAGATGCATAATTAGCAAACCCGAATACTCATATTTGAACAAATGTAATTATAAATTAAAAAAAATTGTTAAGCTTTTCTGCGACAATCTAAAGTCCGCCATTTTGAAAACATGAAAAACTAACGGGTGATTCATAAAGACCTTTTTTTTAATGATTTGGCAAATCCAAATTTTAAAGGAATGATGGGATCTTTATTTATGATTTCGAAAGGATATTTTATGGCATTTATTTTTTAAAAATAATCTCGTTCAAATGTTGGCCGCAACTGCGTTTTAAATGGTCCATCCATTTCCACTGGTATTAGGCCAATAGCACGAGTAATTTTTGCTTACAAGGCCTCAATCGTTGCTGGTTTGTCCACGTAAACTTTTGACTTTACGTAACCCCAAAGAAAAAAGTGGAGCGGTGTGATATCGCACGATCTTGGCGGCCAAGTTACGGGTCCCGTACGTGAAATTAATCTCTCACCAAATTGACCTCGCAATAGAGCCATTGTTTCATTGGCAATGTGAACCGGAGCGTCATCCTGTTGGAACCAAATGTCGTCGAGATCATGGGCAACAATTTCAGACAGCAAAAAGTAACATGGTCCGATAACGTGCGCCATTGATGGTAACGTTCGCACCTTGCTCATTTGAAAAAAAATACGGACAATCATTGGCCACCAGCCCACAGACCGCACCAAACCGTTGTTTTTCTTGGATATAATGGCAGCTGGTGAACCTCTTCGGGTTGATCTTCTCCCAAATATGGCGACTTTGCTTATTCACGAAACCGTGGGCCTCATCACTGAACAAAATTTTGGTCGAAAACAACGGATTTTCATCGATCTTACCAAGAGCCCATTCACTAAAACGGCAACTTGCAGGAAGATCATTCGGCTTTCCATGATGATTTGCCAATGAATACTGAACAACTTTGCCTTTGACAGCTGTCATGGATCACGCGTGATCCACACGAAAATCCCTATTTAAAAAAAAAAGGTCTTAATGAATCACCCTTTATTTAGACACTATTATTTTTCTTCTTGCTATCTTCTCCCTGGAGCACAGAGATACTTTTAGAAGTATATAAAAATTATTCAGATAGCTCAAAAGTAAAGATCTGATTAGCATATGATAGAGGTTGCAATAATGATTTTCTGACAATTAGCCTTAAAACTAGGGATTAAATTATGTGAGATACTTTTCCTTGACAGTCATTTTAAAATATTAAATTTTAGCAATATCGGCCTTAAAAAGTAGAATAGAAGACGAAAATTGTAAGCCCATGTTCGATTTATCTTCAAAATTAAAGTGTGAGGAGGGCGTGCTGATTTTATAGAGAATAATCCATATTTATTTTCCATATATAATTCCTGCTGCAACAGTAATAACCATATAATTTTTTAAAGGCGTGAAAGTACCAATGAAAATTTTAATTTTTAATCTTATATATAAAAAAAAGTGTTTGTCTGTCTGTCTGTTTGTATGAGATTGGGCGCCAAACCCTTTGTCCGATTTTAATGGGACTTTTTTTAAATGTTCAGAAGCTTCCTGGGACGGACATAGGCTATGTAATATCATTGGAAAATTAGGAAAATTGAAAATCCCGATAAATTTGCATGTCATTATAGTATTTCGTGAATTCGCCACAAAAATAAATCATTGGAAATTTGGCCTTGATTGATCTATAGTTTTAAACCTCTCTTATTCTCTAAATAAAAGATTTTTTCTACAGCGATCCCTGCAAGGGTATTTAATATTCGCCACTTACACAGTCAAGTAGTACTTTGTACTATTAACTTAATGCTGAAGCGCGTTGTTGTTGCTGTAGTTGTTGTTGTTGAGATATCGTCAAGATAAACTGTAACTGAATTAAAAGCAAAAAATAAAATAAAAATATAAAAAAAAAATACAAACAAAAGCTAACTATATAAAGTGCGCGCCAACACATACGAGCGAAGCCCAGCCTGGAGTGACTCCTCTTTACCTCCAATCCCGGAACACCAGCAGAAAACTTTCGTTTAAATGTACATCGACGAGGATAGCGAGGAAAGTTCGCCCTTTGTGATGCTCACATCGCCGACCAAGTCTTGGGTCAGTTCCCAGTTCCGAGTAAACAATAGAGCCACTCGCTGCCAACGCAGTCGGGGCATGCCTCAAACCAACCTATACATACTCCACTCCACTCCCGTAAACTCACATCTCTTAATTTCGCATTCTATTTTTTTTTTTTCGCTATGGACATGGCAAGCTGGTAGAGTAAAAACAAAAAAATAAGTTGGCAAAAAGTTTAAATGACTTTTGTTGTTTTTCTAAGTGTTTTTTAATGGTCTACGTGTGGGGGCTGCTGCTGCTGCCGCTGCGCTGCTTTGGTTGACGTGGCGTATGCGCAATTTTTAATATTTTACTTTCAAATGCTGTTGCTAACATTTGCATTTTTTTCCTACGTCTTTTTTTTTTGTGCTGCCATGTCAGCAAAAAGTTTATGAATTGCCCCTAAGTAAAAATAAATATATATTTATTTCAGTTTATGTCAAAACTGTCATACCCTTCAAAATATATTTAAAGAATAAATGACATAAACGGTGGTAAAACTTTTTAAGCACATCAAATAAAATATAAAGTTAAAAGTAGCCAATTATGTAATTTACAAATTTTTATACTCAGAGCTTACTTCTTGTAAGGCTGTTGGGTTTTAATGCTTTGAGTTTTTTAAGTTATATAAGTAAATTATCAAAAAGCTCAAAGTTTTATGTTTTGTTGCGTTTCCTTTAGATTTTTGGGACATACTTACTAAAATTTTAACAAAACGTGCAGTGAATGCTAATTAGTTAGTGAACACAAAACCTTTTTAAGTAAAGAGCAATGATTTTATAAAAAATAAATACAAATAAAATTATACAAAGACAATTCTTGAGTTAAGAACTTTTCACTTGCGAATGTACTAAATTAAAAAGAGAGTTTTTCGAAATCAACAATCCAATTTTGGAACAGTATCTAAGTCGAAAGTTAATTTGTTGAAAATGTCGGAATTACCGGAGTGGTTATTAACGAACTATTTAATTCAGATTCTTTTTTACTTGCTTCCAAACCCGAATTTTCCCTATCTAGGGAAATTACCCATGACTATTATGCTTTTCCTCTTATAAGGGAAATTTTTTTTTATTATGTGTTAGACATGAATCATATAAAATTTCGGTTTCAGTTGTGCTTGGGTTGATTCAGAAAAGAATAATTAAAAATATTTATCAATAATATTTAACTTAATTTATTAGAAACTGACATAAATAATTAGTTAATTCATTTTATTCATCATAATATTTATTCATCAGTTATTTATACATATGTACGATCTATAGAAATTAGCTTAAAAAAGAAAAAAATAGTTCAAAATAGTTGTCAATGAATATCTGAACTTATATTTAACAGAAATAAAATCTTAGAATATCAGAGATTTTTGACAAGATTTATTTCGATTTAAAAATGCAGATACTGAATAGATTTAAGTCCTAAAGATATTTCTGTATCCAAATATGTCCTAGTGGGACTACTAACATTCGATGACAATATTAATAGTTCCTTTTTATACCCTGTACCGTATGGTACAAAGGGTAATTAAATTTGTGCAAGCCGAAAATGCATGTAGCATATAGAAGGAGTCGTCGGAGACACCCCAAAGTTTCCCAAAATATGATCAGGGTGTTTAGAGAAGTCGGTATACCCATATCCGTATGTCCGTCTGTCTATCTGTCTGTCTGTCTGTCTGTCTGTCTGTCTGTCTGTCTGTCTGTCTGTCTGTCTGTCTGTCTGTCTGTCTGTCTGTCTGTCTGTCTGTCTGTCTGTCCGTCCGTCCGTCCGTCCGTCCGTTTGAACGCCTAGATCTCAGAGATGCTAAGAGCTAGAGTAACCAAACTTTCACTTTAGATCCCATATAATTTTCCAATGGAGACAAGTTTATTCTATTTTGTTGATATCGGGGTTAAATTATATAGCTCCTATTGAGGAGTTTCAGACGACCTCGAAAAAAAATAAAAGATTTAGATGGATAATTCGTTTGCTTATGAAGATATCGATAAGCTTTTGGCATTCGAAAAGTTTTTTAGTTCCCAAGCACTGTACCAAATTTGATCAAAATCGGTTGACTATATATTGCAATATAGCTCCCATAGGACCGATCTGCCAAAATAACTTTTTTAAAGAAAAATTCGCTGCATTTCGATTTTAAATAAAGATATCGTTACCAGATTTGGCGTTTGGAAAGATTATTAGAGCACTTAAGCAATGTGCCAAATTTGAACAAAATCGGTTGACTATATCATATAGCTCCCATAGGTCCGATCTTCCAAAAAATCGATTTTTTAACAAAATTTGTTGTGTTTCGTTTGTTTGTTAAGATATTGGGACCAAATTTGACATTCGTGAGTATTTTATAGTTCCTAAGCACTGTACTAAATTTAATCCAAATCGTTTGACTATATCATATAGCTTCCATAGGACCAATCGGTCCAAACAACACGTTTTATATACAAAATTCGATGTGTTTGGATTGTTTGTAAAGATATTTGAACTAAATTCGGCATTCAGATCTTTTTTTAGGTATTTAAGCACTGTGTCAAATTTTATTGAAATCGGTGGACTATATCATATAGCTCCCATAGGAACGATCGGTCAAATAAAAAATTTTTGCTTAAAAATTCTTCTGTTTTTGGTTTTTTGTGAAGAAATCGGACTTTATTACAAGCTAGTGGTACAGGGTATCCCAAAGTCGTCCGCGCCCGACTTTCCGTCCGCCATTTTTCTTCTTAAATAATCTTCAAAATTAATTTTCGGTTTCCCATCTGATGTACAGCGTCATTCCAATTGCCCTTCCAAAGGGTTTCTTTAACCCTGCTAACCATATGACCAAGAGGGATTCCGATTTCCTATGTCAATATGTCATCAAGTGTTTTGAAGGCCGCTAGCCTTTGAAGGACCAAAGATGTTTTTTTTTTATATACTCTAAGACTCGTTCAATTCGACGGCGCATCATCCATTATTCGACGCCAGTAAAGAAAATCCTGCTTTATAAGACCAAATTGGAATTGTTTTGCAAGACTCCCCAACTCTACGCTAATATTGTTGTTCCCCGTACAATGATGAAAAGTTTGAAAATGTTTTGGAGCTTATCAAAAATATATCTTACAACTCTATCCATAATTTTATCTGTGGATTCCTTATCATAGCCCTACGCTCCACCCGGAGTTAAAGGAACTTATATACATATATTCCTTATCATGTTCGCAATATTTATATTATATCCATTTATATTTCGCCGAACCAGCTCTATGGCTAACTTTTAAACGCTTCGCCAGCCAACCTTCTTTTCTCGTATGCTTCGGGAATCTTCAATCCCATTTGGAATATTTTTGAATTCCATAATCGTCTTACATAAATGTCTTACTGCTAATCGAAATATTGTTTAAGCTCATAAGATGCAAATTTCACTATTCCATTCACTATTAACCAAAATTATCTTTTGTAACGCCTTTGTAATCTTATACAAAAAAGAAAAAATTTATAAAAGTCATCTCTAAAACTAACCACATGACAAATTCTATAGACTAGCTCAACTAGCTCTATCCAACAAAGAGTATTTAATTCAATTAAATGTTAAGTATACGCCATGATGCACTGCATTTGTTTACTACTTTTTGCTGCCAAGCAGACATCCTGCAGGCAATCAAATAAAGAAAGAAAATCAAAACAAATTTCCAGCAAAGTTTTTCTTTTTTGCAATTTTTGTTAAATTTTAGTTTTGCCATGTAGACAAAACTATAATAATAAAATATAATCAAAAAATATGAAAAACTCTGCAGGCAAGCAAACACTGCCACCTACTATTAAAAATTCTAACCATTTGCTGCTATTTATTTGTTTACTCGAAATTTGTTTAACAATTTATTTGTTTACGTCAGCAAAAAACAACAACAAAATAAAAGGCAATATTCTGCGGCAATAATAATCACTTTATGCCCGAACTATTCCTATACAGCAGACATAGCAACGACGATGATGTTGGCCATGGCTTAGCTTAAATATGCGTAAAATGCGGCATCTAGCCAAAGGGTCGCCATCATGCCCAACTTACCCATAACTAAAGCAGCTCCATCATGATTTTCATCGCCATCTCCATCACCATCACCATCGCCATCGCCATCATCATCTCAATCGTTCTTTGTGTCGCATCGCACGAATTTTCTGCGAGGCTGCACGTCAAACGAAAAGCTTTGAAGTTTCCCTTGGTTGATGCCCTTGTATTGGTGGCTTTCCCAAGTTGCTTAAAGTTTAATTGAGCGCGTAATTTAAGCTTTTCCAAGCCAAGCTGTGTAGTTACCAAGTGGCAAGTGGCATGTGGCATGTTTCACCAGAGTGCGTTAGTTTGTTTAATAGCAGTGTCTAGATTTTAATATTTTTTGGGAGCGGAGAAATTGGCTTAAAGTTGGAAACTCTTTTTGAAACAATAAACTCTTTTTAATTAACGAAATATTGGGTGTTTTTTTTAAGTAGTTTAAATTTTATTTTAATTTTTAATAAGCAGTTTTAACAGTTCACAAAGATGAAAAATTACTGAAAATTGTATAGCTAACTTTTATGAACATAATATTGGTTGATTTTTTTAAGTGCATTTTTAATTTGAGAGAAAAACCAAATATTTAGTGACAAAAGATCCCAATCAATGGCCGAAAATTACTTCTTTAACAGCATAAAAAAAACTTTTTTTAAAAAAATATTTATGCTCAAATTATTGGGTGATTTTTTAAGCGCCTTTTTAATTTGAATTAAAAACCAAACATTTAGTGTCAAAAGCTCACAATCAATAGCGGAAAATTACTTTTTTATCAGCATAAAAAACTGTATAAAAAAACAAATATAGGGTGATATTTTAAGCGCCGTTGAATTTGAATTCAAATCATATTGCTGCAAAACTCATAATAAATGACGGAAAATTACTTCTTTAACAGCATAAAAAAACTTGTATTGAAAAATTATTATTGACAAAATATCGGGTAATTTTTTAAGCGCATTATTATTTGCATTAAAAAACAAATATTTGGTGAACACAGCTCACAATCAATGGTGGAAAATTACTTTTTTAACAGCATAAAAAAGCTCTTACAAAAAACATATTTATGAACAAAATATTGGGTGATTTTTTAAGCACACATTTTATTTGAATTTAAATCCATATTGCGGCAAAAACTCATAATGAATGACGGAAAATTACTTCTTTAACAGCATAAAAAAAACTTGTATTAAAAAAAATTTTTATGCTCAAAATATTGGGTGTTTTTTTAAGCGCATATTTAAATTGAATTAAAAAGCAAACATTTAGTGACCAAAGCTCACAATCAATGGCGGCAAATTACTTTTTTAACGCAATAAAAAAACTATTATAAAAAGCATATTAATAAACAAAATATCAGGTGATTTTTTAGAGCATTTTTAATTTAAACTAAAAGTCCATGATTGTGACAAAGGCTCGTATCAATGACTTTCAGCATAATACCATATCATGAGGCTTTTAAATAACAAAAAAAAAAAATATAATAAAAAAATGTTGGGTGTTTTTTTAAGAGCATTTATGAACTTTACCAGTTACAGTCAATGTTGAAAAATTAATAAAAATAGAAAAGTTAATTTTTATGAACAAATTATAGGGTGATTTTTTAAGCGCACACCATACTGTGACAAAAGCTCATAAGCAATGGCGCAAAACGATTTTCAGAATATAACCACATCTTGAGGTTTTTAAAATGCCTAAAAAAAATGTTGTAAGAAAAAACAATAATGTGTGCTTTTTTTGGAGCACTTAAAAGTAAATCGAGATTTTAGATTGTGTAGTGCAAAAAAAGGAATTTTTTTACAAAGTAATAAACATAGTACAATTCAGCTTTTATTAACGCAATAACGGGTGTTTTTTAAGAGTATTTTTGACTTCAATTAAAACTCAAATTGTCAAGTCTTCAGTCAAAAGTTCTTATATAGTGAAAAATAAAAGGTAGCTTACGAAAAGATTTTGGGCAATCGATGTAGACCTAATCACATAGACTTAATGTAATTCCTTAATAGAAGTCCTGAGGATATGATCCGAAAAAATGTATGCCTGTAGCCATGATCCTGAAGGCCCGAGTCGTAGTCAATTTCAGAAAATAATATTAAAATTCGCACTTTAAAAAAAAAATTATAACCCTTTAATTAAAACAAAAAAAAAAACACCCGCTACAGATTATCTAAAGAGCAGAATGTGATATCAAAATATTCATTCTCTTGTACAAGCAAATGAAAATCGTTTTAAAAAGTAAAAGAATTATGCTAATAATTATAATTGTACGATGTGTAGATTCCATAAAAATGGTCTTATTCCCAAAAATCAGGTTTGAGTGGAAAAATTGCGGATATATAAAAACTCCCTAATTGATGACTTTGAGCAAAGTCCTTTGGGGGTTTCTCTAGTTTCAGGTTGTACTCCAAAAAAAGCGAAAAGAGAAGTTGTTTCCATTTTTTGTGTTGCACTGTGTTATTCAATTTGATTTCATTAAACTTAATTGTTGAAGCTGGGATTCCCATCGAACAAGACAATTTTTTAGAAATTTTGCAAGAACAAACTTTTAAATTAGATGCTCCAAAAAATGTTATTATAACCCAGCATTTTAATTTAACTAAAGAAATTATAAAGATAAAGAGTCTAGAGGTAGCTTAAAAAAAAAATAAGGATAAGAATGGCTGCCAAGACCAGCAAATCCAAAAGCAATTACTAGCTCCGCTGTGAGTCCTCAACTTGCTTTCAATTTTTCGAGATTCATTTAATTTATATACCTCTATGAAGTATTTCATGCCTACAAGAACATAACCAAGAAATATTAGAAAAAAATCTGTGTATATCTGCCTACATAACCAATTCCAATTAAAATTTACAATTTGCCATTCACACACAATCTGAATTCAATTAAAAAAATTAGAGCCCCGCCTGAATAACTAAAAACTGAATGAAATTGTGCAAACAAATTTCATTTGTTATCAAGAAATGAGCAAAAGCACAAATAAAAATGTCTATTTAAATTATATAACAAACACATAAATAAATTTATTTGTTATTTTCCATCTATTTAGCAAGTCAAATAAACCATTAATTGCTAAAGAATGGAAATTTGTATTTACGAGAAACAATTCACACATAAATTAAAATCATTCAGACCGAAATTAAAAGCTATTCATGCAGAAGGAAAAGTCGATGAATAACAACGAATTGCTGGATTGGATTCAAATTTAAACTAAAAGTTATTTAGACAAAAAAGAATTTATATTGGCAAAAGTTATTGTCGTTTTTAAGAACCACAAGGGATATTATTTTCTGTTGAGCAAAAGGATCGTCAAATAAGATTTAATGAAGCAGTAAACTATTCTCCAATTTACTGAGCTAAAGACTTATAAAAGCTAAGAATGCTGGACTTTGGAAAATTGAAGATGACTTAAAAAATAAATATAGCCGAGGGGATATAGTTTTAAGAAAAGTGACCAGTATTCTGCTAATATCAGAGAATGTGAAATTTTGTATAAATTTATCGAAGAAAAATTAGTTTTCACATATTTCACTTATTTTGATAAATGTTTATTTTTAAAATGAAAATGAAAAATATGGTGTTTATTTAGAATTTGGATTTAGAATGAAAATTTGATTGGCTGAATTAAATACTCTCAAGTTTTGAGTAAAGATTATTTAGTCTTTGGGCAAAGAAACCTCAAGCGATTTCTTCGATTTTGATTACTATTCTACTTTGAAATTCCGATAATATATAGTTATCGATAACTGAATGATGGTGATTGAAAAACAAATCTATCAATAAAAAATAAAAACTCTGAATGTGGTTAAAAAAAAAAAATGATTTAAAAAAAATACATATCTACAAACAAAATAAACTTAAAAATTAAATATTTAAAAAAAAACATTTTTTGGCCTATTAAACAACAACATTTTGTAATGCTTTTTTTTTAAATATTTAAAAAAATTTATTTTTGTAAATTTCAAATGAAGTCCACTTAGTAATATGATTTTGGAGTAATTTGATTTTGATGACTAATGTCTATATTATCTATGCTAGCCAGCCAAAATTTTATCACTTAATTATTTAATAAAGCTAAAAGTTCGATAGCAAAAAAATAAATATTTAAAAAATATTTGCAATTCACTAAAATCGTTCTTTTTTTAATTCCGATTACTGATACAGTGATCAACAAATAAATGTTTGGGTAGATATTTAATAAACTTACTTTGCAATAAAAAGATTTAAAATTTTTTTTTTTAAATTATTTTATATTAAAAAATTAAAATTTTTTTTTTTTAATTATTTTATATTGTATTAAAAAATTAAAAATTTTTATTACAATAATTATTAATTATTTTATATTAAAAAATTTAAAATTTTATATATTTATAATTTATAAACAAAATTCTTATGATATTAAAAAATAACAAAAGTTTTTAAATCAATTTTTGTTTTCTGAGCGGATATTTTTATTTTTAAATTATGAACAAAAAATGTGTTTTTTTTTTAAATATAATATAATTAAATTAACCAAAAAATAAAATTCTTACATTTAAAAATTTTTTTCTAGTATATAACACAGGTCAACATGGTTCAGTTGTTGGAAAGCTAAGAGTCATTTCCGAAGTAATTTGGTGCGTAGAATCCGAATCCGGCGTCAGAACTGGCCCTTCACGTCAGGATTTTGAGATATTTGGGGTTATGTACCCAAAAAATGGCGTTTTTTCCTACATTTGAGGTTATGCGGTCTTTCTCTCCAGTTACATCATTTAGTACAACTCTTACCCTTTAATTTAAGGGTTCAAGAGATCAATGACGATTTTTTCGCAAAGTTATGGCTTTTCGAAGTTAGGAGATGTATCCCTTCGACGTCATTAGCATTTGCAGTAAGCCTTTTTTTTGCGCCCTGTACATAACCTCAAAAGTAGGAAAAAACGCCATTTTTTGGGTACATAACCCCAAATATGTCAAAATCCTGACGTGAAGGGCCAGTTCTGACGCCGGATTTGGTTTCTACGCACCAAATTACTTCGGAAATAATCCTTAGGTTTCCAACAACTCACATGACCCCTGTATTTGTAGACCTGTGTAATATTTAATGCATTTTTTTTTTCATTTTAAAATTATAAATAAAAAATTAGTTTGTATTTTAACTTTTTTTTTAGTTCTATAACTTAAAAAATAACAATAGCAATTAAAAAAAAATTAACATTTCTGTTTTATAATATTAAAAAAGTTGCATTTATTTTATATTAAAAAATTTTAAATAAATTAGTCTTTATTAGGGAATAAACTAGAAGCTATACTTGAAAATGAAAAACTATGCTTATATCTTCCGTATAGCTATTAATATTCTAATTAAATCTTAGTCCATCTTAAGGTTCCGTCAAAAATTTCAAAAATCACAAGAAATAGTTTTTTCTAAGAAAATTTTTCTATATTCACCAAAATTTTAGTGCCTAAAATTCACTACAGCTTTAATAAATAATTATTCTAAAAAAAAAATTAAATTAAAAATTTAAAAAACCCCCGAACTTAAGTAATTTTCATTTAAAAAGTAAAAAATAATAAAAGAAACTTAATTTTAAAGTACTTAAGAATCTATTAATAATTCTAAAAAAATACGTCGCGTTGGGGGACAACGCGAGGGCAGACGTCGTTGACGTCGTATCTTACATGCAAATTTTTGAAGTAATTCTATGAAAGTTTTTGAAGTATTTTCTTAATTTTTTTTTTAAGTTAATCTTTCTTGCTTAATTAGACTATTTGTATTTAAATTGTTAGGAGCGGTCCCCCAACGCGACGTATTTTTTTTTAGAATTATTAATGGATTCTTAAGTACTTTAACTTAAGTTTCTTTTTATTATTTTTTACTTTTTAAATGAAAATTACTTAAGTTCGGGGGTTTTTTAAATTTTTAATTTAATTTTTTATTTCATACTTTTTATAGGTACGTTAGGTTAAGTTAGACTTTATTATATTAAAATATACTTACTATAATTTAGATTCTTGTTAAGGTATAGATTACATTTAAGGTCAAGCTCGTTTGCTTTTTTTACGCATTCTCCCCACTTTCACTCCCCACAACTTTTAAACGGCTCAACCGATTTTCATCAAACATGTCTAGGAACACTCGCACATAAGTCACCTTTAATACAAAAAAAAACTAAATTGAAATCACTGCATGCGTTCGGGAGTTATGATGCCACAGACAGACAGACAGACAGACAGACAAATTTTAAGCCAATCGGACAAAGATTGATGTTTTTTAACTTCAAATGGCCATAACTTCTAAACGAGAAGAGATAGAGCAAAAATAACCTCAGATTCGAATCAGTGACGTCGTCAGTTACAATAGGACCAATTTTTAAGCCAATCGGACAAAGTTGATGTTTTTCTCCCCATTTTCACTCCCCACAACTTTTAAACGGCTCAACCGATTTTCATCAAACATGTCTAACAACACTCGGACATAAGTCACCTTTAATACAAAAAAAAACTAAATTGAAATCACTGCATGCGTTCGGGAGCTACGATGCCATAGACAGACAGACAGACACGTCAAACTTATAACACCCTTTTTTTGCGTCGGGGTTAAAAATAACCTCAGATTCGAATCAGTGGCGTCGTCAGCTGCAATAGGACCAAATTTTAAGCCAATCGGACAAAGTTGATGTTTTTAACTTCAAATGGCCATAACTTTTAAACGAGAAGAGATGGAGCAAAAATAACCTCAGATTCGAATCAGTGACGTCGTCAGTTACAATAGGACCAAATTTTAAGCCAATCGGACAAAGTTGATGTTTTTAACTTCAAATGGCCATAACTTTTAAACGAGAAGAGATGGAGCAAAAATAACCTCAGATTCGAATCAGTGACGTCGTCAGTTACAATAGGACCAATTTTTAAGCCAATCGGACAAAGTTGATGTTTTCTCCCCACTTTCACTCCCCACAACTTTTAAACGGCTCAACCGATTTTCATCAAACATGTCTAACAACACTCGGACATAAGTCACCTTTAATACAAAAAAAAACTAAATTGAAATCACTGCATGCGTTCGGGAGCTACGATGCCATAGACAGACAGACAAACAGACAGACAAACAGGCACGTCAAACTTATAACACCCCTCTTTTTGCGTCGGGGGTTAAAAATTAAATCACTGCATGCGTTCGGGAGTTATGATGCAATAGACAGACAGACAGACATTAAATGATTGGCAAGCCCATTGGCATAATTTGTTGACAAGCATCATTATCATATTTAATAGATTTGCTGTATTTTTAGCTTCAAATGGCCATAACTTCTAAACGCGAAGAGATAGAGCAAAAATAACCTCAGATTCGTATCAGTGGCGTCGTCAGCTTCAATAGGACCAAATTTTAAGCCAATCGGACAAAGTTGATGTTTTTCTCCCCACTTTCACTCCCCACAACTTTTAAACGGCTCAACCGATTTTCATCAAACATGTCTAACAACACTCGGACATAAGTCACCTTTAATACAAAAAAACTAAATTGAAATCACTGCATGCGTTCGGGAGCTACGATGCCATAGACAGACAGACAAACAGACAGACAAACAGACAGACAAACAGACAGACAGACACGTCAAACTTATAACACCCCTTTTTTTGCGTCGGGGGTTAATAATAAAATCGAAATCTCTTCAACAAAGGCCATGAAATGCAACAGAAATATTTTAATAAAAGGGGTTTTAATAGAATAAACTTTGTTAAAACTCACCAGCAGATGGCGCTACAAAATACTTTTGAAATTCTCTCGATAGAATGTTAAAAAAAAATACTTAAAGTATGTATGTATTTGTATATGTACATAAATAATTTTTATAGGTACTATCGTTAAAATCATTTTTTTACAATAATTAGAGTTATTAAATGTAATCAAACTTGTAACAATTCCACCCGTGACAAACATTCTCAAAAAAAATTGTTACAAAACAATTTATTTTTAATTTAAATAATAATTTGCATAAAACCTGTGGGAATTTACTATAATTGCTTAACTGCAATTTGCAATACAAAAATACTGCCAATGTAAAATCTTTAATTTGCAATAAAAATACAGAAAAAGTGTTCACAGTAAACATAAATTTAATCGAATAAAAAATATTATTATTACGAACGCAACTTGTTCCAAGTTGTTGTTGTGGTTATTTGTTTGTTTTAGCTCGACACGAAAACGAGTTAAACTTTTCATTAATACACAAATGGCCTATAACTATGTACATATTAAATTTTTAAATTATAAAAATAAGAAAATTTTTTTATGATGTTTTCGCAGAATTTTCATTGTAGTGGTTCGTTGGCCTAAAAGTCATTATTAGCATATGCTGTTTTTATGCCAATCTTTTATAGGGCTGCCCTCTACTAAAACAGAATTTTTTACATTAGAGCTATATACTCTATAGAGGGGTCACGTTATTTTGATATGATATTTGTAACTTTTGAACATAAAAAAGAGTTGCGATGAGTTGTCTCAAGACAATCCTTTTCAAAGATAAAAGAAACGAATATATTTTTTAGTTTACATTTTTTTTTCTTCGATAACTTTTTATATGAACTTCCTTCGATAATTTCTTAACATTACATTCATAAACATCTTACTTCAAATTTGAATACAAAATTATTTCAGTATTGACTGCTCCACCACGTGAAAAATTGTGAAATTGGAATCCGATTATTTATTCATTTTCGATTTACTTCTGATATAATGTAATTCCAAAATTATAACTATAAATCTTTCGCAAAAATCAAAATTTCCTAATCACATTTACTTCAAAAACACTCCAAATAAGATTTTCAAGATCAAATGGAAAGTATACGTTAAAAATTTGGATTTTTATAAAAAAATATGAAATTTTGTCTTCTTGATAAATTTATTATATCTTTAATTAGTTGTTACACAAATCTTTGGAAATTTATCCCAGTGACGTTGTTGAATTTTAATAGTTGACTCGTTAGTAAATTTTTTTTAAATTTTTAATCTAAAATAATCGGAGTTAACTTGGAATTTTTGAACTAGCCACACTGAAGTGATCCGTAATTTAATATACAAATGTTCATTTGTTAGGGTATCTCAATAGATTTTTGTCTCCCAAATCCCGGGTTTTTTACTTTTTACACCCTGTACCAAAAGTAATGAATAATATACCGAAATTGAAGGCAATGTCATGGTGCAGAGTATGCCAAAGTCGTCCATACCATATAAAGTAGAATTTTAACGTTACTTTCCAAAAAGTTCTTCACATTTTTGAATTTCCACTATGATAATTGTATTTTTTAGAGGATACCAGAAATATGCATTTCTAATTTTCTCTATGCTTAAAGAGCATCCAAAGTCGTTGCTTTGAAAAAGCATTTCTGCATCATTACATATATAAAAACGCATTTAATAGGAGTACATAGACCTTCATAGAACATAGAATATAGTACCTACAATCATTTGTGTTTTTGCATTTTGTTGAATTTCAATTAAAAACCTTGATTGTAACCTTGTTCACATGCTGTGCACACATCCTTTGAACATCTGAACATAAATACGATATGTGGGTGATTCTTTCAAAAACCAAACATCAATTATGGCTTAGAAATTTTTACAAATGGGGAACAAAATATTTGTTTTGGAATTTTTTGCGCTAAGCTATATGAGTTATGGGTGATTCTTTTAGAAACCAAACATGTATTATGGCTTCGGAATTTTCACGAATTTGGAGCCAACATTTTGTTTTCATCCTTTACGCAGAACAGTATAAGATCGTATAATTAAAATTGAATATTCGGACGACTAATTTTTATTTTTTTTTTAATACTACCGGTATATAAAGAAAATTAATTGCTTGGCAAAAAAAATTATACATTAACAATGTCGTTTATTAATTTCGATTTCCAGAAGGGATATCTCAGCAACCAGTTGTCACTTTTAGCACATGTTAATGTAATTTTATTCAGAAAAGCATAATAATTGTGAAAAGATTTACACTACAACGACGTCCTCAAATCTTTGAGATTTTTATTCAAAATCAGTATTCTGTTATATATTTAGCATATCTTAGTATTCATCTGTTATTTCAAAAAATATGTTTTAGAATTTTTTTTTTTCAAAATTTTGAAAATTTTGCTTAAAAATAAAATTAACATTTTTAATAGTTTCCTAAAGTTTTGGTTTGTAAGTCGATGAGCTTTTTGCTTTATCTCTACTTGGCTCAAAAATAATTTTTATATTCAAAAAATAAAAATGGCGTACGTAAAGTCGGACGCGGACGACTTTAAGATACCCTGTACCACTAGCTTGCAATAATATCCGGTTCCTTCACAAAAAACCAAAAACAGAAGAATTTTTAAGCAAAAATTTTTTTTTGGCCTCCTATGCTAGCTATATGATATAGTCGACCGATTTCAATAAAATTTGACACAGTTCTTTAATACCTTTAAAAAGATCTGAATGCCGAGTTTAGTGCAAATATCTTTACAAACAAACGAAACATCGAATTTTGTATAAAAAACGTGTTTTTGGACCGATCGGTCCTATGGGAGCTATATGATATAGTCAACCGATTTGGATCAAATATAGTACAGTGCTTAGGAACTATAAAATACTCACGAATGTCAAATTTGGTCCCAATATCTTAACAAACAAACAAAACACAACAAATTTTGTTAAAAAATCGATTTTTTGGAAGATCGGACCTATGGGAGCTATATGATATAGTCAACCGATTTTGTTCAAATTTGGCACATTGCTTTAGTGCTCTAAAAAATTTTCAAACGCCAAATCTGGTTACGATATCTTTATTAAAAAACGAAATATATCGAATTTTTCTTTAAAAAAGTTATTTTGGCCGATCGGTCCTATGGGAGCTATATGATATAGTCAACCGATTTTGATCAAATTTGGTACAGTGATTGGAAACTATAAAAAATGTTCGAATATCAAATTTGGCTACGATATCTTCATAAACAAACGAATTATTCATCTAAAACGTTTTTTTTTGTCGAGGTCGTCTCAAACGATATCAAAAAAATAAAATAAATTTGTCTCCTATGGAATAATATGGGATCTAATGTGAAAGTTTGGTAACTCTAGCTCTTACCATCTCTGAGATCTAGGCGTTCAAACGGACGGACGGACAGACGGACATGGGTATATCGACTTCTCTATTCACCCTGATCATATTTTAGGTAACTTTGGGGTGTCTCCGACGTCTCCTTCTATATGTTACATACATTTTCGGCTTGCACAAACTTAATATACCCTTGGTACCATACGGTACAGGGTATAAAAACCCAGAGAAAATATGTATTTCCATAATTTTGACTAAAAAAATTGAAAAATAAAAGTTATTTCGTAATTTTTTTAAATAAAAATTAATCAGCACTTCAATTATTTATATATTTAAAAAAAAAATGTATTTTTAAAATGAGCAAAAATTCCAGATGTAATTTTGAGTAAAAACAATTTTAAAATAAGACTTTTTTGATAACATTTGAATAAAAATTAATATTAAATCATTAATTCATTTTTTTTTCAAAAATTTTGATTTCTAAGCAAGTTAAAATTCAGAGTGTAAACTTATCTTACTCTAAGAAAAAAAATCTATTATTTCGTTCTTAATACTAAAAAATCTTGATTTGGGTGGAAGGTTGAAAAACCTTAATTGTTGAATTTCGATCTCATTTTAAGTATTTCGATTTAAGGTCCGATTTAAGTCTTGAATTAAGAACATGATTTCTTAAAAAATAAGGATGAATAGTAAAAAAATCTTATTTCAAGTATATTTTCAACTTAAATTGAGGTAACAAAATACTTCATATGATTATAGAAAACTCTTAAAACAAGTTCTCAAGATTTTGATCCAAAATATGGCCTTTAAAATCAAGTCTATATTTATTCTTAAAGCATGTACTTGAATCAAATCTTGATTTGAGCGCATTCTATAATTAAATCATGTTTAACCTGAAATTCAAAATAAGAAAAATGTTACCATAAATCTAGATATCAAGATTTTGGTCCAAATTATTGCTCCTTGAATCAAGTCCATATTTACTCTTATTCAATCTTGAATCAAATCACCAAAATCTTAATTAAAACCCATTCTATACGTTAATCAAGTTTAGCCTGAAATTCAACATAAGAAAAATATAATCTGTGGATTCAAGATTATATTTTTCTTATATCGAGATTTTAATCCAAAATATTTGGATTTTCTTTCATATGCACATTTACCTTAGAAGGCATTCATTGCTATGGCAAAACTTGGTATTGGATTTTTGGCAAATAAAATAAAAATTAATAGGTTTATCCGTAACTTTTTTTTTGTGATCTCTGTTTAGTGAGTTAAAGAGTTAAACTCCAAACTTCACCTTTTTGCAACCCAGACCATATTCTCAAATCAAAAATTAACAAAAACTATACTCAAGCTGAAGTCTTTTAATATTCTCCACAGCTCCTACTCAACTTCTGAAACCAAAATCCTGCTTTATAAACATTACCTTAAATTTTGTTACTTTTTCGCTAATTTCAATTGAAAAAAAAAAAGTTTTTAAAAATCAATTCCCAAAACATAAAAGTTTTCTATCCACAAATTTTTAATTTCCAAAAGAATGACCCCTTCATACATTTGCAATAGTTATTTGTCGTTGTATGCGTGTGGGGGAAGGGACTTACAGTAAAGGCACAGCATGCAGCCTTAACAGGCACCTCAACATTATTGGGGTCAGCTCAGTCGGTCGGTTGGTTGCTCAGTCAACGTCGACGTCGTTCAGCTGCGACGACGACTACGACGACGTTGACGTCACAAAGCAATGTAAAAATGTCGGTTGAAGAATTGTGTTAAAAACGAATTTGCATTATTCTCCGTTTCCGTTTCCCTTTTGTAATTTTGCTTTGTTTTTGGCATTGTTGCTTTGCTGCTGTTGTTGTTGTTGTTGTTGCCTGTCTCACCTGCAAGCACTTTTCACAATAAAATTATACGCCTTGCTGGCAGGCAAATATTTATACGAATGCCTGCCTGAATGCCTTATAGAGCAATTCCCAGCCCAGCCTGCTCCAGCCGACAAATGTTCGACCGACCATCTTGGCCAAATTGAAAAACGACTGCAACAGCCAAAGCAGAGCTGCCTGCTGCAAAAAAGAAAATTAAATTGAAAAGCTATCGAAACCAACTTTGAATTAAAATTGAATTTTCAGCCATGAAAAATAAACACAACAACAATGACAGCAACAACAACAAATAGGAAAAAGGTGTTACAGAACGATCAAAAGTTTAACAAAAAAACAATTAAAATGAAACAATTCATTTATTGTGACTTATGGGCAGCTGCCGAACTATTTGAGTTGTAAATTTCTGTTCTGGCCTCAAGTCTATGATTTTCTCCTGAGAAATTTAATATCTAAATACAAAAGAAATACCAAGCGTACTTCATGAATAAATATTTACTTACATATTTGTATAGAGTATATATGTGCATATGTTTAATATTGATTTGCAGTGCACAGTTCAAGCGAAAGTTGAGCATTCTATTTATTTTTTTATTCTGAAAATATTGAAATAATTTATGGTTAATAATCAAATATTTGAATGTTCTGTGTGTGAGTGTGAAAGTCTGCTTTGTTATGTGCTTAAAGCCTGTACCAAAGCTGCTATAAATAGACTAAATTTTTGTGAAAGTCTTTTACCTGAATATACTTTTGTAATTCTAAATTTAACTAAGCCTTAGAGATACATTTATCATTACATATTCATCAAACAATATTTTTAAGCCAGGACATACAATCAAAATATTTTTGGAAGAGCTAAGTACTTCATTTAGAGCCACAATTAGAGAGTTTTCAGTTAAATTTCTACTCATTTATAAAATATTTGTTATATATTAAAAATATATATTTGGAAAGATATTTCTATTAAGAAAGGCGCACAACTTGTTAAAATAATAATTTTTTGAAAAACTCTGGCCCATCTTATCTTTAACATACAACTTTATAAAGGCTTATATAAAAGATTTAAAGCCATTTAACCTAAAAGCATCTCGGCTTCAATCCTGAAAAAAAAAAATTTTTTTAATACAATTTTGTTGCTATTAATTAAAAGTTTTGAAGTGAAAAATCTCTTAAAGAAAAAGTTTGAGATATATTCGTATTAAAAAGCATCTTATGAGAAAAAAAAATGAATGACCAGTAGTAAGTTGCTTTGCCAGAACTTCATTATAATAAAGTTTTAGGACCCAATATAACCGTTTTTCCAAGGGATCTTCTTCTTATGTGGCCATACCAACCCGATTACCGGGTTACGGCCTGCCTTCCAAGGGATCGCAATTCATAAAATTTTTAAAAGAAAAGTTAAAAAATATCGAATAAATGAATAGTGAAGAACGATGTCTTATCAAATTACCAAAAATAAAAATCTTTTTTTATTTAGTACAAAGAAAAAATATGAAATAATAAGCCGTTCTTCGAAAATCGAAATCAGAACATTTTTTTCGAAAACGTTTATTCGAAAACATTTTGAAAACGAATATTTGGAGCCCAAAATTTTACCAAAATGAATATTTAAATATAATAAAGGTTTAAAACTCAATACAACAGTTTTTACTTCGAATTTTTTAATAATAATAATCAATTTTGGATATCCTTATCAAATTAGAAAATAATCCTATTTTAAAAACTAAAAACAAAAATTATGAAATAATTAGCCAGGCTTCGAAAAACGAAATCGAACATTTTAAAAACGTTTTAAAACCAAATATTGGTATTTCACTAAACTGAAAATTAAAATATAATAAAGCGTTAGAGCCCAATACAACAGTTTTTACTAGGGATCCTTATTTTTCGAATTTTCGATAGTAAAAAGAATTAATAAATTTTGGATGTTCTTATCAAATTAGAAAAAAAAATCGTATTTATTGACTTAAAACAAAATTTATGAAATAATTAAACATGCTTTGAAAAAAAGAAATCGAATATTTTATTCGGAATCGTTTTGAAAGCAAATATTTGATGCACCCAATTTCACTGAAATGCATTTTTTATGCGATTCAAAATCGAATTTGACGATTCTTATCAAATCCGAAAAAAATTCTTATTTTATAAAATATGAAATAATTAGCCGTGCTGCAAAAAACGAAATCGAATATTTTATTCGAAACCTTTTATTTAAAAACGATCTGAAACCGCATATTTGATGAACCCAATTTCGCCAAAACGAAAATGTATATATAATAAAGTTCTAGAATTATACACAGACAGTTTTTACAAGGGATCATTATTCTTCAAATTTTTAATAATAATAATTAATAAATGTTGTTGTTCTTATTAAATTAGAGAAAAATCGTATTATTTTAACTAAAAAAAAAATTATAAAATAAAATAGCCATGGTTCGAAAAACAAAGTCGAACATTTAATTTGAATGCGTTTTGAAACCAAACGCACCCAATTCACCAAAATGAATTTTTTTTTAGGGAAAAAATTTCGTTATGAAGGATCTTAGCGATTTTGATTCTTTGAGTAGACAATTTAAGCAATTTTACGCAAGTCTAAAATGGGTCTAAAATGAATTTCGAGTCGCGAAATTTCTCAAAATATGATTTTATCAAAATATTGAAAAATTGACTAAACCTTCCATTTAGAAGGCCAAACAAAGTTATTTTTTCTGTAACCTAATGTGTATTTGGAGGGTTTTGGGGTCGAGGAATCCATTTTTGACATCTATTTTAAGAAATGCTAGAGCGCGTTTTTGTGTATATTGCTTTTTTTTTTTTATGTGGTTAGAGGAGTCGCTTTTTAAATATTTTGAATATTTTAAAACATACATATCGTAAAGTACTGGGCGTCTTGAAATTCGTTTTCGACCCACAGTTTATTGGGCAAAGTTGCTTATAATAACCCAAAAAAATCAAAATCGCTCAGAGCCCCAGAACGTTTTTTCGGACCCACACATATTGAACCACCCTAATGTGCACATACCCTAATCGAACATATTTATCTCCCTTGTAATTTTTTGCTATAACTCTCGAAGTTTTAATCCATTTCAAAAAAATGTTCACGCTGATGGGTTTTCACTAAATAAAGACCTGTTTCGAGTTCCAATATTGTTTCTTTTAAAAAATGGGAAAGTTAACTGAAATTCTAAAGAGGGGTCAATATTAAAAAAATAATTCAAGTAAATAATTGGATCATAAGAAGCACTTTATGCTAAAATTACAAGCTTCTATCGCTTTTTATCTTCAATTTTTTTAAAGTACAAGGAATTAAAATAAAAATTAAACAAAAAATTTCCCACAGCTGAGTGCTTTGCTTTAAATTCTAATTGGCCCAAATCGAAACAGAAAACAAAGCCCGGAACAGGACCTTTTAAAGCTACTCCACTTACTGACTGTACTTAAAATAGCTTAAAAAACCATTGCAAATGATTTATCTTCACAGAGACTAGACCAAATGCGATTAGGCTAAGGATAGCGACTAATCATTCAATAAGATAAAAGCAAATGCCAATACTGACCCCAAAGTCTTACCATTTTATTTATTCTCTTCTTTTTTTGTTTGCTTCCTCTGTTGTTGGTCACTTTCCATTCAAGAAAATGAAAATGGCTGTGTGCTAAGGAAAACCAAAAAGGAAATTAGCACTGACGCACATTCGAAGTGTGTATGTTTGGTATAAGTCCACGTTCAGGGCCACGTTTGGTGCGTGCTGCAAAACAATTTAATTAATTCCAGATTTGAGCGAAATTTTTTACCAAAAAAAAGCACAAAACAAAAGCTCCAATATCTCCATATATATAGTATCGTACTCGTACATAATAGCTTCACTCGCTGACTGACAAGCTCGGAAAATTTCCACACACACATTTACACAATTTGTTTACCTCTCTATCCCATGTACAGCCCGCCAGCTACGGAAAAAAGAACGGCATGTGGTATGCATCACCCGGCAACCAGGGTTGGGGTTCGAAGCCCGCCAGTCGCAAGCCTTCAATAATGGAAGCAGATTTGGGCACATTATCGACCACATCTGGCTCTATAAAACGCAGCGCTGGTCGTGTGATACGCATCATCAATAATTTGGATCATTCAGTGCAGGTGAGTCCAACCGACATATAGTACAATATATATATTTTTTTGTTCCTGCGATTCCGATGCAGGAAAACTGCAACTTGCAACATTGTTCAAATTTCTGTGTTTTTCCGTAAATTTTTGTTGTTGGCATTTCGAATTTTGTTACCAAGCTGCGTAAATGTTTTAATTGCTGCGATTAAAGTTTTAAGAGCACTATAAAAAGTATTGGCGAATTTATTTGGCCCGTAAATTTTGTTTGGCCATTTCATTACAGCCAATAGCTAATTATGTTGGCTGAAATAGGTATTTTATGTATATAAGTAGCTATTTATTTATTTAAGCGTTTGTTGGCTGCGGCTATTACGATGTTAAAAGAGAGAAAAGAAGAGAGATTTTTAAGGAGAAAAACCAAAGGGTACCAATCTAGATGCCAATAGCTATGAATTCTATAAGAGAAACGGCGCAGTGTGACCAATTAAAAGATTTAAGAGCCACTACAAAAAAATTACCAAATCAAAATTAAATTCATCAGAATTGGGAACACATTGCTAGAACAACGACCTCTCAAGAGGATGCAACATGCTTATAGAGCGGGAAGGTCTACGGACACGGCACTGTATTAGATTGAGGAATGCCTAATTTATAAGGAGGTTGCACTATGCGCTTTCCTGGATATACAGGGTGCTTTGGATAATGCCTCCCACGAGGCTGTCAACGCATCACTGGCCAGAAGAGGCTTAGACACAACCACCAGCAGATGGATAGCTTCACTGCTATCATCCAGACAGGCTACAGCAACTATTGGGGGACAGTCCACCACAGTAGTAAGAACAAGAGGCTGTCCTCAAGGCGGGTATTATCACCCCTCTTATGGAGCCTACTAGTAGATGAGCTGCTGGATAGACTAACGAGCAGAGGCATACTATGTCAAGGCTATGCTGATGACATCGTCATCATAGCAAGAGGCAAGTATGAAGAAACACGCTGACAATGGTCCAGCTAGGTCTCAAAGAAATTAATGACTGGTGTAAAAAGGCAGGCCTGAGTCTCAACCCTGTCGTAGTGCCCTTCACAAGGAGGTATAAACTTGGAAGAATGAAAAGTATAACCCTATAGGGATGCAGTATACAAACGAGCAAAGAAGTGAAGTATCTTGGAGTGTCCTTTGACTCCAAGCTTAGCTTCAAGACTCATGTAGATAACACTATAAATAAGTGCTCAAGGGCTCTCTCTTGACGGGAAGTCATGGGGCACATCACCACGAATATTAATATGGCTATACCGCATGGTTGTCAGACCCATGAAAACGTATAGGACCATAGCCTGGAGTAGTAAAGCGTGCCTTTGCGCGACCAGATAAAAAATGCAGCAATTGCAAAGAATGGACTGCAAATGTATGACAGGAGCTATGCGGTCATGTCCTAGTGGTGCCTTAGAAATATTACTGGAGATCACACCGCTACATATCGTTGCCACATTTATAAGAATTGGGAAAGTAGGGGACGACTTTGGCCTCACAAAGAAAGATGCTGCAAATCTAGCAAATGATATGCCTATGCTTTTGCAACCAAGGGAAGAGGTTCAATCAATATTCTAATACCAAACTCAGCACAAACGAGGCTTGGACCTCTCTTGCGGAAGTTCACCCTATGAAACCACATACAATGAAGTGGTATACAGACGGATCACTCACTGTTCAAGGAAGTCTGAATTATTATGAACCTCTAGGCAGACACACCAGCATTTTCCATGCTGAAGTGTGTGCTATTGGAAGATGTGCAGAATTCAATCTGCAAAAGAACTACCATGAAATGAATATTTCCATCCTATCTGATAGTCAAGCAGCCATAAAGGCATTAAATTAAGCAAAGCCAAGACTACATTGAGACTGGTTAAAGAAGTGAGAACGTCAGTGGATAATTTAGGATCCAGGAATAAGCTCATGATTAGATGGGTTCGAGGACACAACAATATTCCTGGAAATGAGCTGGCAGATAAACTTGCAAGAACCGCACTGTGGAATTTGTAACCACGTGATATGGGACCTACTGAGAATAGAGGAGAATAAAAACGACTGCTTCACTGGGCGCAGATACCAGGGCTTAAACAGTCAAAAACCCACCTCTCCAACTACAACCGTAAGAGGTTCAAAGTCATAATAACGTAAGGGAAGAACACCGTAAGAATCTTGACGGGCATTCTGACGGGATATTAAACAAAATTGGCATAGTGAATAGTGGACTATGTCACATCTGTAGCATGGAGGAAGAAACTTCATCCCATGAATTATGTGAAATTTTATCACTCTTAAAAAATTATGGAAATGACAGATTTTTAGCCTAAAATATGAAAATCTGGGCCCACAGTGCGTTGCATCGAACTGCATCATTAGCTTTCAACAATCGTTGGGGAAGTTTCCAGGACTTTATTCAACTAGACACTTTGGCTACCAATATTTTCATAGGTAAACGAATAATCTAGCTTAAACTTTTGATTTTTTTCGAGCACGTCTATGGGAGCTACATAATATAACCCCGACATAAAAAATAATAAAGAAAACTTGTCTTTCATTGACATATTGACATAAGGTGATATAGGCATCAATCTAAAATTTCTCTGTGTTCTAGGCGTTCTTACAGACAGACAGAAAAACAGACATCGGCGTATCAACATCCTTTGTTACCCTGATCATAGTTTAGATAACTTTAGAGGGACTCCGACATTTCTTGTTATTACATACATTTTTTTGTACAAACTTAACATACCCTTTGAGCTCCAATTGTCAAAACTAACTAATAGTTACTTCCGGCCAGTAATTAACAGCTCTAATTAACAGCACACTTTTCGAAGTCATTAATATATTAAAACGTTGAAAATGGAAAGTAAATAAATTTCCATATAAAGTACATAAATATATATTAGCATATTTCTTCGCTAATTGCACTGAGTCATCGGCATCCCATGGTAAAGAAATGAATCAAAAATAAAAAAGAAAAACCCTGAAGGAAAAGCATGCTATACAATGACCTCGCCCTTAGCGAAAAACTAATTTCCACCTTTGTCAGCGAAAATTTAACAACTACAATATACCAAAAATGAACAGTTAATTTACGTTGAAAGTTGAGAGAGGAAAAGCGGCAAACTGCATTCAGTATAAATTACTCATGTAAAATGCAAAGCGAAAAAGAAAATGCAGCATACAACAGGGCGCAGCCAGCACTAAAATGCATGCCACAACGCCCACAACACGGTAGAACGCCCACGCACACAGTTACAACCACACACACATACTCAGTTACACCCACACACACTCACTCACACAGATACACCCAATGTAATGTTATTTGATTCATAAAACGACACGCGCCGCTGACTCCGAGAACAGAGCGTGGAGAAATTTTGGTTGCACTTAGTAAAATTACCATAAAATGTAGTTTACCGTTACTACGACGACGACGACGGCGACGCTGACGTCAACGTCGACGTCGTGGCATGCCAATTCATATTTTAAAGGCATTTTGCTAATAATCGCCAAATTTTCAACATGAAAAACAAAAGCGCGCTGGAGTAAGTGAGACGGCGTGCACACGCTTACACGCTCACTTGGTCGCTTGCTCTTCACACCTGCTACGTCGTGCCATTTTGTCTGCGGTTCGACGCCATTTTGTATACGAGCGGAAATTACCAAATTGACCGTGGCTTCATTTTTTGTTTTTGGTTTTTGCGCTTGCAATAAAACACATACAAATTGCAAACAATTGATTTTTCATATGATTGCTGCATACTTTTGCCCCGTGCAACGAAATCTAGGCAAAGGTTAATTGCACCTTTGTAGTAAACGAGTGAATGGAATCTCCATTTTGTTTTTCTTTTTTTTTTTTCTTTTCGTGGTTGTTTCTTTTTTTTTGCGGTCAGCTTATTGGCAGGTGTGAAATTTTTATACGCCAACGCGCGTTTTGAATGTCAAAGTAAAGTGCAGAACTTGAACCTTTTACGCTCTTTTTTTTCACTTTTTATTTAATAGCACTTTAAACAAAACGTGAAATAAGTATCAATTATATGCACCTGAAAGTATGCAATCAAAATTTTATAAACGTAATATATCAGCTCTGGTTTGTGGTCGCTGCGTTGCTTTATTTTTTTTTTGATTTTGAGTCATCATAAAAATGCATTTTAATTGCGCAGCCATTAAAATAAAATTCATCATGGCGTAAAAACCAAAAGCTTAAATCGAAAAATGCAATTACTAAAACAAATGGCATAAAAAATATTGCAATTTGAAAAATAAAAACCGCAGCAATGAATGGCTACAATTCGATGCTCTTTAGCGGGGATTTTGTATTTTGGCAGGTTTTCACAATTGCTAAAATTTATGCTCGAATTACGAGGGCGGGCTTGTGAGTAGCTGGCTGTTCTTGACCAAAAAAAATATTATTTTGAATAATGGAACTTAAACTTTTTTACAAAACAAACTTTTTTACAAACAAAGTATATGCTGTCAACAAGTAGGGACGTGCGGCGGCTTGGGTCCCAGATTACGGCCGACAGCTATACTTTCGATGTTGTCAAGGAATTCATCTACCTTGGCACCGCCGTTACCACCGACAACGAAGTCAGCCTGGAGATCAAGCGCAGAATCACTCTTGCCAACAGGTGCTATTTCGGTCTCAATAGTCAATTGAGTAGTAGAGACCTCTCTCGCGCGACAAAACTATCACTATACAAGGCACTCATCCTTCCAGTGCTTCTTTACGGCGCGGAAGCCTGGACCATGTCGCTAACTGATGCAGCTGCCTTGGGAGTTTTCGAGAGGAAAGTACTGCGCAAGATCCTATTCGAGTTGGCGATGACTACCGCCTCCGCACCAACCAGGAGCTGTATGAGCTCTTCAACGACATGGACGTTGCTCAGCGTATCAACATCCAGCGGCTTCGCTGGCTCGGACAAGTCGTTAGGATGGACGAGGATGCTCCAGCTAGACGTGTGTTCGATGCGGTAGTCAGCGGCCGTCGGCGGAGAGGACGACCGTGTTTGCGTTGGAAAGACCAAGTGGAAGGGGCCCTGTCTTCGCTCGGTGTGACCAACTGGAGAAGGCGCGCGCAATGCAGAGGCGCCTGGAGAGAAGTTTTAAGGCAGGCCGTAACCCGGTAATCGGGTTGTTATGGCCACATAAGGAGAAGAAACTTTTTTAAGAGCATTTTACTGCCGTAGCTTATAAATTTGTATTACTTTTAAAAATATCGTAGTATCAACATTCTCAAGATAGGCATTTACGACATTATCATTTTATTTAGTATTTTGCAACAAATCAATTTCTTAAATTTTAAAAAGAGAAGTCCAAGTCCTATTTCCAAGCCCTTGTTCCACTGGGAGTTAAGGCTAGCAGAAGAAGAAAGAATAAGTGCAATGAAAATCAAGACCTTCGTAATTCAAGGACTATTGCTTTGACTACTGGTCCATGGGATCTCTTTTTGGGGAAAAAAAGCTGAGAATCATTTTAACGCCTACGAGCAATATTTTTCAATTATCGTTCTGATTTCCTGGAAATAAATCATATTAGTTATACCACGAACATCCCAACGATAATACCCTTGTTGGTCAAAAAGGTCCCCTTCGTCTAGATCTACTTTTTAGGCAACTTATATTTCTTTTCTTATTTCATCAAATCAAATATTTTTCGTTCTTATCGGCCTCAGCAATCTCATAAACCTCTAATTACCAACGATAATAACCTTGTTGGTCAAAAAAGACCCCTTCGTCTAGATCTACTTTTTTGGCAACTTATATTTCTTTTCTTATTTCACCAAATCAAATATTTTTCGTTCTTATCGGCCTCAGCAATCTCATAAACCTCCAATTTTAATTTGTCAAGATCAACCTGTGGACTTAGAAAGTTTCTTCTGACCGGTCTACGAGCCATCATCAACAAAAATTCCACGTCCGCCAATTATCCAAAGTATTTATTAAGTTTTATAAACCTGATGACTATTTTTGGAAACCCAAAGTTTGACATTCATTCGTGGATTTTTGATACAACGCAGAACTATGCAGAAAATAATCGAATTGCCTTTAAAATTTTTAAAAGTCTTTTATTCAATTTTCACCAATTTAGATAGACTCAAATTTTGACACAATTTTGATATGATTTTAAATCATATTTTTAAACAATAGAATTCCTTTATAAAAAAAAAAATACAAACTTTTTATTTTTGCATAAAAGCTTAATAAAGTTTCATTAAAACTATGTCAAAATTTCTCTTTAAGTTATTAAATCAATTTGCTTTGTACTAGAATTGTAAAACAATCGATTTTAGCTCCATTCGATAGTTTTAATAGAGCATAAAATCGATAAAACTGCGTTGGATGCGGCAGGGCCTACAGCTCAGTTGTTTATCGAGCAGGTTGATTGGTTTGAGCTACAATTGAAAAATAATCGATTGTTTTGACAAAGAGTAAAATCGATAATATTACTGTGTTACCCAAGCAAAGGTGTACAAACAGTCGCATCATGTGAAGCTTGGGTTATTATTGGTTTTTAATCAATTCTTTGATTAAAGTATATAGACATCAATGCTATATAAACATATAACCCAAACAATCTCAAAATTAGTCCACAATTTATCACATTACATTATTATGTTAAGAAATTTTGTAAATTTTTCATACCAAGTTATTAAATATCAACAAACGTTTTATTTCAAGGAGTAAAAACTCTTTTAGTAATATCATCTTTTCACTATAAACAACTATTCTTGCAACCCTCGCCATTAATACCTTAAACTATTTCGTTCATTAAATACAATTCAATGCATAGGCTATAAAATAAATAATATGCATAAAGCTTAAAATATTCATAATATTTATGCGAAAATCACTTAATGACAGTTAGTCAGTTAAGTTCAAATAAACTGCCAGTTTGTTGGACTTAAAATGTGCTACAAATGGTTAGTAAATAATAAAAATAAAATATATAATAATAACGACAAGCTGCGTAAATCGCAAATATTTCAATATGAAAATGCTAAAATAAACAAACTGTTAACCATAAAATATTTATTTGCAAATATTTATATACATAATAAATATGCAAACACATTGGCGGGCAAATTTTCAGTTCGACAACTCCAAATAAGTTTAACGATTTTGCATTTTTAAAAGTTTAAATACGACGACGAGTCGAAAAGTACATTTGACAAAAATTCATTGCAATTATTTTAGTGTGTTTGTTGTTGTTGTTGCTTGAGGGTGGTCAACACGCACACACAGACGCCAAACACACACAGACACCCACACATGCATATGGTGTTCACATTTTGCCATTGCCATAGATTTATTTATGCATGGGGCGCTGTTAAATATGCAACATTTTTTTTATTTACTTTTTCACTAAATGACCAACATCTGTTTTATTTATTTGAATAGTTTTTTTTACACATATTTAAATAATGTGTACATATGTATGTAGTAGTAGAGTTTTTGCAATGAATTTTATTGCATATGGCACATTTCAGGTTTATTTAAATATTTGCCTCACTTGACATATTTTAGTGGGCATATTTTATTACCTTAAAGTGATGGAATCTTAAAAAGAACAAATTTTTATGAAATTGAGATGCGAAGGAATAAAAATTGTGAAAAGGTTTTTTTGAGAGGTTTTGAAAAATTTTTAATATTTAAAGACGATTTATAAGCCATAACGGATATGTTGGTCCAAATATAGATAAATGTAGAAGTATGTAAGAAAATCATTAAAAAAAAATGGCGGACGTAAAGTCGGGCGCGGACGACTTTAGGATACCCTGTACCACTAGCTTGTAATAAAGTCCGATTTCTTCACAAAAAACCAAAAACAGAAGAATTTTTAAGCAAAAATTTTTTTTTTGACCGATCATTCATATGGGAGCTATATGATATAGTCAACCGATTTCAATAAAATTGGACACAATGCTTAAATACCTTAAAAAAAATATGAATGCCAAATTTATTTCAAATATCTTTACAAACAAACAAAACACATCGAATTTTGTATAAAAAACGTGTTTTTGGACCGATTGGTCCTATGGGAGCTATATGATCTAGTCAAACGATTTGGATTAAATTTGGTACAGTGCTTAGGAACTATAAAATACTCACGAATGTCAAATTTGGTCCCAATATCTTAACAAACAAACGAAACACAACAAATTTTGTTAAAAAATCGATTTTTTGGAAGATCGAATCTATGGGAGCTATATGATATAGTCAACCGATTTTGTTCAAATTTGGCACATTGCTTAAGTGGTCTAAAAAATTTCCAAACGCCAAATCTGGTTACGATATCTTTATTAAAAAACGAAATATAGCGAATTTTTCTTTAAAAAGTTATTTTGGCCGATCGGTCCTATGGGAGCTATATGATATAGTCAACCGATTTCGATCAAATTTGGTACAGTGTTTGGGAACTATAAAAAACTTTCGAATACTAAATTTGGTTACGATATCTTCATAACCAAATGAATTATTCATCTAAAACGCTTTTTTTGTCGAGGTCGTCTCAAACACCCCCATGGGAGCTATATAATTTATCCCCGATATCAAAAAAATAAAATAAACTTGCCTCCTATGGAATAATATTGGATATAATGTGAAAGTTTGGTAACTCTAGCTCTTGCCATCTCTGAGATCTAGGCGTTCACACGGACGGACGGACAGACGGACATGGGTATATCGACTTCTCTATTCACCCTGATCATATTTTAGGTAACTTTGGGGTGTCTCCGACGTCTCCTTCTATATGTTACATACATTTTCGGCTTGCACAAACTTAATATACCCTTGGTACCATACGGTACAGGGTATAAAAATATCTATAAAAATTTAGGTCCAGTACGGAAAATTATTATATCATTTTTCGGGTCAGTTAACAATTGGTATAATGGTCTATATATAATATATATAATCCCTGACTGACCCCAGGTAGGGGCTCTCAATTAATAACAGTTTGAACAGAACAGGGGCCTTTATAATTTAAAAATGAATACAAAATGAACATGTGGCAACGCTAAAGTAATATTGCCGATAGGCGAGAGTGCGATAATTTCTTGGTTTTGTTGCCATCGGCACGACCGATTATCGAAGCAGCTTTCATCGCTATTTATTTTTCGTCTAGCACTAGAACACATTACACTTCGACGCATTATTTTTATTGTATGATTAAATATTAATAAAGATATAATTTATAATTAGCAATCATGGCTAAAAACAGAATTATGCTTACGCCATCTAGCGGCCATTAGCAAATCAATAAATGCTGACTGGGATGACAAAATGAACAAACTTGAAGAATGTAGCATGGTACGGCCTAAAGCAGCTTTAAAAAACCGTCTCTCCATTACAAATAAAATTATATAGTTAATTTGTAGTTTTTGGTTTGGAGTCCCAAATAATCAATTAAAAATAAATAGCACTAAACGGGCAATTATTAAATACTTTAAGTTTTCTTCTTAGCAAGCTAACATTTATTCGCTTAAATTTTAAAAAGGTGGCTTTGGTGGTGGCTTAAAAAAAGGAGGCTAATACTTGATTTCTGACCTTTGACATTAGTTGTCATTAATCACCTAGTTCAATTGAATTGAATTTAGTTGACTTGCATAACCACCCTTAAAACTGATTGAGAAAATTTGAAATGATTTATGGAAAATGGGTTTTAAATTATGGAACGTATTTATTACGAAAGCAAAACTCTTAATTTTTGTTCTCAGACAAAATGTTTATTCAGTGGCTGGTCTTCGTAGATTTTTTCTTCTTATATTTTTTTAAATGTTTTTTTAATAGACTAATTTAATCAATCGAGATTTAGTGTACAACTTTATATGTTTGCCATGAAAGTCTCTATTAATTAAAGACACCGCCGTTCGGATTCGGATACAAACTGTAGGTCCCTGTTCTGTTCGAACAGTTATTAGTAGAGACCCCCTTTGTACCTCCTCCAAGGGGTCTAACAGGGAATTATATTTTTTTTTTATGATAATCGGCCGTACTCCGGCCAACGAATCAGAAAATTCCAATTTCACTAAATTTCCCTCGAAAGGTAAAGAGCTGTACTAACAAAGCGTAAGGGATATTTGAGAAGATAGCGACAGCAAAAAAACATAAAATTGGATGCACATAATCCGAATAAAATTGTTTGTTTTCGTTTTTCGGAGCACGCCCAAAAATGTTTTCAAAGTAAACTAACTGATCCCTTTCATTTGTTACTCATCAAGATTTATTTGTTAAGGACGCCACATTTAATTTAATCTGACGTCACATGGCCTATAACTAGCAACGATCAAGACATTTGTCAAATTATGATAAGCGGCTTAGAAATCACGAAAGAACAGATGAACATATATAAACATACATCATGAAAATCAATATGTACGAACGCGCTCCTTCCTTGAGGTACTTACTTACCAAAATGTCAAGCATCTTCCTCTTGAGGACATGTAAATAACTTTCAGACAAAGTCTCTAACTGAGCACGTAGACTTTAAATACAAAATTGGAAAATTTGTTTTTAATTTCGATAATTAACAATTTCGGCTTTCCCGATTTAAGCAATTATTCTTATAAACTTACAATGGGAAGACAACAAAAAAATCACAAGCAAGTTCTCGAGTTAAAAAATGTATATTTAATTTAATCTTAAGATTAGGCTTATATAGGGTTTTCCAGTAATGACTTGACAACTTTTTCTTTAAATATCACACACCATTTGAGATATTTCACAAACTTTGGTAACGGCTGGAAGTACAATTTCGATGGCTCGGCACCACAATTGAGCCCAATTACGCCGCCGACATTCAAACCGCACCAAAGAGTTGTTTTTTATGGATGAAATGGTGATTCATTAAGCACATGTGGATTTTCACCCGACCAATAACGCATATTTTGATTATTGACGAACCCATTGAGCCAAAACTCCGCTTCGTCACTGTAGATGGTTTTGCGCTCTTAAAGTTGCGGTCACCGACTCCGAATTTCGGTAGTAAATTTCATAATTTCCAGACATAGTTCATTCGTGTACTTTACCATGATAAAAATGTTGAATTTACTGAATAAATTGACAGTGACCGTACGATGAATTGTGAAAGGTTGCGTTCATAAATTAAATCAAAGTTGTCAAATAAATACGTATCAGTTTCCAGGGCAATTGCTCTTTGGAGTGGTGTTTAAATTTTATCAAATGAAATGTTTTGTTATTTCGTGAATTTGTGAAATTTTAAATATCATGGAATTAAATCAAATGTAATATACAGTCGTGGTTAGATATAGTGAACATCCGATATAGTGAACACCTCGATATATTGAACACCTAATTTTTTTATATAGAGTACACTATTTAGGGAACAATCGAAAACCTCTAAATAGTGAACCAAATTTTGAAAGCATTTTCAAGCAGAAACGAACAAAAAATCACAAAAAGCAATCAGAAACCAAAGTGGGTATTCCCCTTAATTGTACTTTTGCTGTTGATTGCCGCAAAATCAGCTATTTTTTGGCGTTATTGCGTGTTTTGTTTACCTTTTAATTTTTCTACAAATATATTTCAATGATCTCTATAATATAATGTGCCGATAGAAGAGTTTCATTCTCTTAAAAAAAGCTTCCAATTCAAGAGCTTGAAATCACAAGTTACCGCAAAAAAGCGCCCATCTTTTATTTTAGTTTTCTTATAAGGATTCTCAAAATCGCGCTCCCGCACAGTTTGTAAATAAATCTACAAGCAAATGCTCAAGGCACTTAACGTAAGCGCATCTCATCGTCGAGACTGAAAGCTGATCTTTCCCTACTTATTAGAGTCAATTATGGGTTCTATGCTTACATAAATATTTATATAGTGACATATCCATATTGTCAACTACACCCACGCCTTTGAAATTAACAATAAGAATATGTTACGATTATGCTTACGCCAGCACTTTGCCGGCATTGCGCATACAATTACAAACATCTGGCAGCGATCACCGGAGTGGTCACCGAATCAGCAGACCCCTACAACGCTCCGCGGCTAGACCCCTTACAACGCTCCGCGGCCAGACCCCTTACAACGCTCCGCGGCTAGACCCCATCCACTTGACTATGATCAGCGTCAGCACAAAAGTGACATATCCATATTGTCAACTGCACCCACGCCTTTGAAGTTACCAATAAGAATATGTCAACGCCAGCACTTAGCCGGCATCGCGTTACAATTATAAACAATACAATTATAAGCAACCCAATTATAAACAGTCTGCAGCTGCGTAAACAAAATCTTGGCCAGCGCCGACTTGTAAATAAAAACATACTGTAAACAAGCCAGCGCAGCATAATCCATGGGGACCAAGGCAGCTCAGCACAAAGCCATGAAACCACCCAAGAATCGGAGGTTTCATTATTGATCAATGCAGCAGCATTCTTCAGTTCGATTTTATAGCTTGTATTGTTAACATTACTTAGAGTTAGATCGTTCATTGTCTAAATGTTTTATTGAATAAAATGATTTTTTAATTCAAAACTAACGTTTTACATATTATTGGCGCAGTCGGTAGGATCTCGATTAATAGTTTTTCTTTTGATATAAGTTGTACGGTACTGGTCAGTGAGAGATAAAACTAAATAACTAGTTTTATCTATGATCAGCGAATAACGAATTAATCAAATAAATTTTTAAAATCGAGATCCGCAAAAGAACTTTCGTGAAATTAAATACGCGATTGGAAAGAAAACTTTTCTTTAACAAAAAACCTATACGGTCGGTATAATCTTAATAAAAGTGAAAAACCGTGGAACATAATTATAAATACAAATTTAAAAACAAACGTTAAGTCAAGCAAAAAAAAAACAAAAAAACAAACAAAATGGCAAATCCACCCAGAGCGTTGTCGGAGATACATATCAACCAGGCATTGCAGCAGATCAGACAGATCCCGATCTTCGAGGGAGCACCGGAGACATTGAGCTCCTTTATCAAAAGAGTTGAGTTCATTCAGCAACTCTATCCAACGGAGGACGAGAGGCAGCAACAAGTGATGTACGCAGCAGTGGAGATGCAGGTCTTCGGTGAGGCATCAAGGGTAATCCAGATGACTCAGGCGGCGGGATGGGTAGAGATGAAAGACGCCCTAATCAACGAGTTCAAGAACCACACGCCGTACGAGGAGCTCATCCGACAGGTGTATAACACCAATTATCATGGAAGTTTACGTAAGTTTGTAAACGACTTGGAGAGAAAGTCGTATGTTATAATAAATAAGTTAGCGTTGGAGGAAGCCAACGAGAATAATTCAGTCTTAGTATACAATAATGCGCTGCAACTAGCCATTAAAGATGTTATTAAAAAGAAGTTGCCAGATAGAGTCTTTATGACTCTGGCTAAGTATAATATAATTAACTGTCAGGTATTAAAAAGAGCGGCTCAGGAAGAGGGATTGTATGAGAATGATAGTCTCGAAAGCCAACGTGAGCAATTAAATAAGAGTTTCCCTAGAGCCAATAGAGCAAGCAATAACGGCCATAATCTTGGACAGTACCCAAGAGGCGATTTTAACAGGAATCAACATGTAAGAAATAATGCTCCTAATTTAAATCATTTTTATAGTCCGAATAATAATTATCGTCCGAATAATAGTTATCATCCAAATGCAAATACGTACTACAATGTACCTAGTCCGAATAATAATTATCGTCCGAATTCAAATCCATTTAATAGAAATAATAATAATAATAATAACAGACCACAACCACCAACATTTGGTGAGTTTAGAAATTCATTAAATCAAGGCAGAAGCCAAAATCCAATCAATTATGATGTTCAAAGGAACCAACCAAGCGATTCAGTGGCTAATCGACCCGTCAAAAGAACAAGGGAAAGTCAGAGCGGTCAAATGAGGATGGATGTAAATTTTCTACAACCAGCCTCGGAAGAAAAAAATGTAGCCCATATATAAAGATAGAATTATGTGGGAAAATCTGGAAGGGCATAGCCGATTCGGGCGCAACAACGAGTGTGATGAGGTTCAATATACCGGGAACCGAGGAGTTTGCCGAGAATTCTAATGTTCGTACCTTTGGGGGAATAGTAAACATGACAAAGAGTATAATATTACCCCCTAGTAAGATTTGTCCGTCCGAGCAGAAGTTCTACATAAAAGATTTTTCGGATTACTATGATATATTGTTAGGCGATGAGTATATGTTGGGCGCGAGTGGACATATTGATTGGAAGTCCGATACAGTGGAATTGGGAGGAAACATTTATAAGGTCATCCGAGAGGAAGAGATCGAAATTGAGGAGATTGATCCCCCAAATACAAAAGATTCCCTAAATACAAAAGAGCCCCCGAATACAGAAGAGCCCCCAAATACAAAAGATTCCCCAAATACAAAAGAGCCCCCGAGTACAAAAGATTCCCCAAATACAGAAGAGCCCCCAAATACAGAGGAGTTTCTTTTCGCTATGAATAATGAAATAAGTGAATGTAATGAGCTAAGAATAGAACATTTGAATCAAGAAGAAAGAGATCGTTTGAAAGAATTAATATACGAATTCCGTGATGTCCAATATAGAGAGGGTGACAATTTGACCTTCACTAGTACTATAAAGCATAAAATCAAGACAAAGCACGAGGACCCGGTTTACAGAAAACCATATAGATACCCACAAATATATGACGAAGAAGTCAACGAACAGACTAGCGATATGCTTAAGCAGAGAATAATTCGAAAGACGAATTCTCCTTACTGTTCACCACTCCATGTAGTTCCGAAGAAGGGAGATGCTTCGGGTAAACGAAAATTTAGAATGGTGATAGACTATCAACTATTAAACGCAATAACTATTAAGGACAAGTTCCCCACACCTAATATAGATGAGATATTAGATAAGTTGGGCAGATGCCAGTATTTTACTACGATAGATTTGGCGAAGGGTTTCCATCAAATCCAAATGGATGAGGATTCAATTGCCAAAACGGCTTTCTCGACCAAACACGGTCATTACGAGTTTTTACGTATGCCCTTTGGTTTGACAAATGCCCCAGCAACCTTCCAGCGTTGCATGAACAATTTGTTGGAGGACCTAATTTATAAGGATTGTTTAGTTTATTTGGATGACATAATTGTGTTTTCCACTTCATTGGAAGAGCATATGTTGTCACTAAGAAGGGTTCTAGAAAAGTTAAGACAGGCTAATCTTAAGTTACAGATGGATAAATGTGAGTTTATGAAGAGGGAAACAGAATTCTTGGGACACATAATTACCACAGAAGGCATAAAGCCTAACCCAAATAAAATAAGCGCAATAGTTAATTTCCCCATACCCAAAACAACTAAGCAGATAAAATCATTTTTGGGACTGTGCGGATTTTATAGAAAGTTCATACCAGATTTTGCGAAAATAGCAAAACCTTTGACTATGAGATTAAAAAAGGGAGCTATAATCAAAATAACCGATAAAGAATATCTGGAAGCTTTTGATAAATTGAAAGTATTAATCACCACAGATCCAATTCTGGTCTATCCAGATTTTAATAAGCTTTTCTCACTCACTACAGACGCAAGTAATATGGCAATAGGAGCCGTCTTGTCACAAGACCATAAACCCGTTTGTTATGCAAGTAGGACTTTAAATGAACACGAAATTAATTATTCAACAATAGAAAAAGAATTATTAGCAATAGTATGGGCGACCAAATATTTCCGATCATATCTTTTTGGTAGGAAGTTTGAGATATTGAGCGATCACAAACCATTAGTTTGGTTAAATAATATGAAAGAACCTAACATGAAATTACAAAGGTGGAAGATAAAACTTAATGAATTCGATTATCAAATTAAATATTTGCCGGGTAAAGAAAACTACGTGGCGGACGCATTGTCTAGAGTTAAGATAGAAAAAGAAAAAGAAAAGGAAACGCCAAAAGAAAAAGAAACCCTAAAAGAAAAAGAAATCCCAAAAGAAACCCCAAAAAAAGAAGAAAAACCAAAAGAAAAAAAAGAAAAACTAAAACAAAATATAACAGAGGAAAATTTAATGATAAATGAATTAATCGAAGAAAATTTCTTAGGAGAAGAAATTGAAAGTAATAATGCTACAGTGCACAGTGCACAAGAAGATAATCATTTTGATATATCGATAACCGAAAGAGCAGTTAATTATTATAATAGACAGATAGAACTAATAAAGGGAAATGAAGATAACGTAGAGACTAAACATTATTTTCATAAACTTAACATAAAAATAACATATAAAGAATTAACAGTCGAAACCGCGAAACAAATGATAAAAGAGTATATTTGTGCAAAAAGGAGTGTTGTTTATTTCCATAATGAAGTGGACTATCCAGTTTTTCATCAGGCATATTTAGAAATCATAGGCCCAAATAATGCTACAAAATTGATCAAATCGAGCACAAAATTAATCGATATACAAACCTATGCAGAATTTAAAGAAATGATAATGAAAGGACATAAAGAATTGTTACATCCAGGTATTGAAAAAACAATAAAATTATTTAAAGAAAAATATTACTATCCAGATTACCAAAAGCTAATACAAAATATAATTAACGAATGCAAAACTTGCAATTTAGCAAAAACAGAACATAGAAATACTAAGCTAACATTTGAAATCACACCTGAAATACTTAACATACGAGAAAGATATGTTATGGACTTTTATCTGGTAGGAGGCCAGCAGTTTCTGTCCTGTATCGATGTATACTCCAAATTCGCAACATTAATTGAAATAAAAAGTAGAGATTGGTTAGAAGCAAAAAGAGCGATAATGAAAGTTTTTAACGAAATGGGTAAACCACAGGTTATCAAAGCAGATAAAGATTCAGCATTTATGTGCGCAGCTTTGCAAGCTTGGTTAAACTCAGAAGATGTACAAATAGAGATTACATCAAGTAAAAATGGAGTATCAGACATAGAAAGATTTCATAAGACAATAAACGAAAAATTAAGAATAATAACAACTGAAGCAGATACTGAGAACACATATACTAAATTTGAGTTGATACTATATACTTACAATCATAAAGTTAAACATAATACGACAAACAGAACACCAGCAGACATTTTTATTTATGCAGGAACACCCCAATATGATACGCAAGCTAATAAAGTAAAACAGATTGAAAAATTGAATAAAAATCGAAACGACTATGAAATAACCACAGAATTTAGACAAGCACCGTTAGTAAAAAATAAAACAACTAACCCATTTAGAAAGACGGGTAATATCAAACAAATTAATAGAAAACATTTTGAAGAAACTAATAGAGGTAGAAAAATAGTGCATTATAAATCAAAGTTTAAAAAGAAAAAAATATTTAACAAGAGTAAATACGATAATTGCAGGTTATCAGAGGATGACCAGGGCTCTACGCATACTGATTGAAACAGTAATCAGTAATTAATAAGTTGAATAAAGATAAGGAAAAGGGTCAACAGATTGACATATTAATATTTAATTTACAACATTTTACTGAATATATCGAAGATGTAGAAATGGGAATGCAACTAGCAAGACTAGGAATTTTTAACCCAAAATTATTGAAGCAAGATTTTTTAAAACATGTAGATTCCGAAAAATTATTAAACATAAAAACTTCTACATGGCTGAAACTACAAACTAATGAAATTTTCATTATTTCCCATATTCCAAGAGATAGCGCTCACATACCAATATTTGAAATAGTCCCATTTCCGGATAAAAATAATAATATCTTGACAGAAAAAGTTCAAGATAAATACTTTGTATATGATAATAAGCTATATAATAAGCAAACCAATAAATTGGAATTTAACGAATGTATTAAAGGTATACTTGAACAAAAACCTACAGAATGTAAATTTACAAAGACATACAAAAATTACCAATTAAATTATGTTGAACCTAATATATTATTAACTTGGAATTTACCAAAAACATTAACTAACCAGAATTGCATTAATAAAGATGTTTTCATAGAAGGAAATAATATTATCAAAATTCTTAACTGTCCATTACAAATATTCGAATTTTCTATTTCAAATTCAACGTTAGACTACACACAAAATGTTTACATAAGTAACTCGTTTGGAATCAATAGAAATCATAAGAACAAAAGACATATTACTACTACACAATAAAGATAATAAAGTATTTCAAATAATAACAATTACTACATTTGTAATCATAATTATAAGTTTAATATTGTATTTAATTTATAAGTTTAAAAGTTTACCAAGTAATCTAATTGTCAAGTATGTACGATCAAAAGATCAAGTAAATATAAGCTCAACGAGCAATTTACAAAATAATGACATCCCACAAAGCGAAGTCAACCCAGTATTGTACCCTAAACTATCCGCCTGAGGACAGGCTAAATTCTAAGGTTGGGGGAGTGACATATCCATATTGTCAACTACACCCACGCCTTTGAAATTAACAATAAGAATATGTTACGATTATGCTTACGCCAGCACTTTGCCGGCATTGCGCATACAATTACAAACATCTGGCAGCGATCACCGGAGTGGTCACCGAATCAGCAGACCCCTACAACGCTCCGCGGCTAGACCCCTTACAACGCTCCGCGGCCAGACCCCTTACAACGCTCCGCGGCTAGACCCCATCCACTTGACTATGATCAGCGTCAGCACAAAAGTGACATATCCATATTGTCAACTGCACCCACTCCTTTGAAGTTACCAATAAGAATATGTCAACGCCAGCACTTAGCCGGCATCGCGTTACAATTATAAACAATACAATTATAAGCAACCCAATTATAAACAGTCTGCAGCTGCGTAAACAAAATCTTGGCCAGCGCCGACTTGTAAATAAAAACATACTGTAAACAAGCCAGCGCAGCATAATCCATGGGGACCAAGGCAGCTCAGCACAAAGCCATGAAACCACCCAAGAATCGGAGGTTTCATTATTGATCAATGCAGCAGCATTCTTCAGTTCGATTTTATAGCTTGTATTGTTAACATTACTTAGAGTTAGATCGCTCATTGTCTAAATGTTTTATTGAATAAAATGATTTTTTAATTCAAAACTAACGTTTTACATATTATTATATATATTTTTATATATATCTGTCATTTTTATTGCACTTCTTTTACTACAAAGAACAAGAAACAATGAACAGTCTTTGAAAACAAAGACGCCAATAATGGCAGACTACAAAGCAGCCAGCAAGACACAAGCACAACGACCACGGTTATCCTGCTCTTTCCTTTTACTGTACTTCTTCCTTCTGCTTTGCACTTCCCTGCTCCCCTGCTTCGTCCACTGCATTCGTTGCCCGAGCAAACACAAGACACACTTAATGGAGTTTCAAATGCAAATTTGACCAAACAACAACACAACAATCAGCTACAACAACGACAAAAGGAAATTGTCGTAGCAGTTGTTGTTGTTGTCGTTGTTGCTATGGCAGAGACGAGCCCTTTTGCTGTATGCAGGCACTAAAGCAGCCAAGGACCAAGGCCAAGGACATGCCAACGCGAAAATATTTTGTATAATGTTGAAAGTACTACAAGCTACACAGGAGTCGCTGATTGCATTACATTACCAGCAGTATGTCGTTGTTTCCCACTGTGTGTCCTACACCCCCCCCCCTTCTGTCACCCACGTTTAGAATATTGAAAAGTCCTTCCTTCCATCTGCCCACCCACTGCCACCACGCCTACTTAGTGTCTGCTCTGCTTCTTACGTTTTGTTTGTTTATATTTTGCTTTTGCTCCTGCTGCTAAAGCAATTGAAAGCCACAATAAATGGCTGTGCATAATGGCGTGCTGCTCAATATGCCACATTGTGTTTGTCTGTGTGTGTGTGTGTATATATGAGAGTGTTTATGTCTGCGTGTGTGTGACGTCTTTCAACCAACGTTGAATAATATTTGGGCAATCTAGAGTGCAACGTGTCGCATTGCATTTTGACTCTTTCAGTTTTTGCCTTGTCTAAAATTCGTTCGTGCTGACGTATGAGCAACTTTATTTTCACTTATTATGTGTTTACTAGAAACCACTAAACAGTGGCGGGGTTTTGGGAAATTTGAGAGGGAAATTTAAAGTCTGTTAAACGTTAATTACTTAGCGTATTAGTAATGCTATCTAGATAATCAGTTGTCGATAGCTCAATAAATAAATAAAATGTTACAAAAAATATATGATTCGAATATTCGCCAAAAAAAAACAAAGATCGATTTAAAAGTGGATATGCTTCACTGCAGTAATTCTCTTTAAAATGTAGACAAAAATGTTTATATATTTATTATAATTAATTCGAGAAACTATAAAAATTTCGAGAAAAATGTATTAGCTTAAAATTGGTTTGAAAATCGAAGAATTTTTAATAAATTTATTCGATTACTAAACGACTCGAATATTCATCTAACGATAAATAATCGAAATTTCGAGCAAATTTTACAAGGTGAAAATTGGTTCGAAAATCGTAATATTCGTCACTTATTTCACCGAGCTCTTCTATTTCTCACTTATTTTTAATAAAATTAAATTAATCGACCCAAAAATATTTTATTTTGTTTGTTTTAACGATAAATATTCGACATTTCGAGAAAAATTTATGAGCCAAAATTTTTTTAAAAAATCGTAAAGTTTGTAATAAATTTATTCGATTACTAAACGACCCAAATATTCATCTAACGATGAATAGTTGAAATTTCGAGAAAAATTTACGAGGTGAAAATTGTTTCGAACATCATAGAATTCGTCACTTATTTTCACTTATTTCACCGAGCTCTTCTATTTCACACTTATTTTTAATAAAATTAAACTAAACGACCCAAATATTCGTTTAATGATAAATATTCGAAATTACGAGAGAAATATATGAGCTAAAAATTCATTTTTTAAATCGTAGAATTTTTAATAAATTTATTCGATTACTAAACGACCCAATTATTCATCTAACGATAAATAATCGAAATTTCGAGAAAATTTACGAGGTGAAAATTGGTTTGAAAATCATAGAATTCGTCACTTATTTTTACTTATTTCAGGAGATGAAAAACGAAGATTTATTTAAAACTAGTATTTCACTCCAGTAGTTCCCCCTTTTTATAAAATTTGGAAAAATAATTTAATATATTGATTAGATTACTAAACGACCCAAGAATTTAACTTCTGAAAAATTCTCGAAATTTCGAAAAAAAAAATTTGCATGGAGAAAATTGGTTCGAAAATCGTAAAATTTGTATTATCTTTTTTTTTTGGTTACGACTCAAATATTAATTAAACGATAAATAACACTAGTCGACGATGAAAAATCTCCAGAGATGAGACTTATATTTTATGTTAGGGCAATGTTTCAGCATTCAAAATCCGTATTTTTTATTATCCTCTTATACCCTGTTTTTTTTCTAGGACTATTTTAGAGAAAAAGGACCTTTTTCAAAAAACGGTTTCACATATGATGTCATAAAATCTGTACTGATTCAAATTTTTTCACATTTTTTTCCCCCTGAAAAGTAGAATAGAGTACCTTTCCATAATGTCCCAAATCATAAAAATCGGATGGCTAAAAAAAAACTTCAGCTGAAACTGTGAGATGCTACCTTACTTGGAAAAATCATAATTTTTCGTGTACTCTTCATGATGGATTCAGCTTGTGGTGTTCAATGGGCAGCTCGAATTCTTCGCAAAGTTGCTTTATTTGAAAGCTACTAACATCTACTTTCAAAAAAAAATTTAATTATAGAAGAGTGAACCACTTTTCAAAGGTTAAATGCAGTTAAAAGAGACGAAAAAAAAAATTGCCAAACAAAATTTTTTTTTCTAATTTTACTAAAAATGCAATAAGTCGGTCATCTTTTATCATAAAAATATAAAGTTATATAGAAATCGCATCTACATATCATAACCAATAACTTAAAATAATAAAATTATCAGGTGTGTAAGACTTTTTCTAAAATAAATGACTTTTTTTGTAGAAAAAGTCACCAAAATGCTGTGTTTTTTGGCATTTCGGGCTCACAGTTTCAGCTGTAGTTTTTTCTTTAGACATCCGATTTTTATGATTTGGGTTATTATGGAAAGGTACTCTATTCTACTTTTCAGAGAAAAAAAATTTGAAAAAATTCGAATCAGTACAGATTTTATGACATCATATGTGAAACCGTTTTTTGAAAAAGGTCCTTTTTCACTAAAATAGTCCTAGAAAAAAAACAGGGTATAAGAGGATAATAAAAAATACGGATTTTGAATGCTGAAACATTGCCCTAACATAAAATATAAGTCTCATCTCTGGAGAAAAAAAAGTGTGAAATTTGTCGACTAGTGTAATCAAAATTTTGAGAAAAATTTACGAGTGGAATATTGGTTTAAATATCGTCAAATTTTTATTCCATTATTTAGTCATAACGATAAATAAAAGAAATTTAAAGAAAAGTTGAAAATTGGTCCGAGAATTTTAGAATTCGATTTAAAAACTCATTTATTTTAACTTCATTTACTCTCGTCCATATGTGTACCCAGCTCTTCTAAATCTCACTTTCGATTAAATTAAGAGAAAATATATTTCCCTTATTTGTGCTTCAATAAAACTCCGAAATCTTTCAAGTCTTAAGTAAACCTCACGTTTGTTAATTTAAATATCTCCAAATTTATTTTCACTTAATGTGAGTGAAAGTGAAATCGAAAATGCGCCTGTTAGAAACATCTTTATAATCTTCTTTTTCGTAGAACTAAGTAGAATAATCGATAACCTAAAACAACTTCTGCCTACGCCGCTGGCTTTATAATATATAATACTTTTTATAACACATGCATACGTTTGTATATAAGACCATGTGCAGTTTTTCATATATGTATGAATGCAAAAACTCTTCAGGCATAGTAAACAATGAAATGCAATAAAAACAGACCCAGTTTTCATCATATCTGAGTGTGTTAAATGCAGACAAACAAAAATTGCAATGAAGAACTTCGAACGGAAAAACTGCAAAAAGTACAGACTACTTTTATGTGAGCTTAAGTCGCTGTATTTGATTGATGTTGATTGATACGATCTTAAGAACGGTTCAGCATTTACATTTTTGTCAACTTATAATTTATTTTTTAAAGGCACGAATTGTTTTTAGGATTTTACTTTTTAAAAGAGGTCGTATAATATTTGCAACAAGTTTAATCCTTATAGAATTAAATTTCATGAAGTAATCCAAGCGTTTCAGATGGTACATCTATTTTTCTTGAAAATATGGAAAATATTTTTTTAAATAAGTAAATAGGTATTAAAATAAATTGAGAATAATCATGGAATACAACTATTAAAAAAACTTATTATAAGGTTTCATGAAATTATATCCGATTTAAAAAGAATACTCGAAATATCCTTGGAAATCAATACTAGCCAAAATTTACCAAGTACATTTTTGGTATGCAAAATAAGGATTACACAGCCCAACAAGGTTTAGTTATTGGAAAGCTAACGGCAATTTTAGAAGCAATTTGCTGCGTGAAATCCGAATCTGGTTTACGAATTGGATTAAATATGTAACTTGAGAGTAAGAAAACAAAAATTTTTTTCACCCTATACGTAACGTCGAAAGTAAGACAAACAAAATTTTTCAGTAACATAACCTCAAATTTCTGAAAATCGGGACGTGATAGTCCAATTGCGAGCCCAGCAAATTACTTCGAAAATACCCCTTAGCTTTCCAACAACTGACGTGACCCCGGTATGTGTATGCCTGTGTTACTATTCATCGAGTTATCGATAACTGAATATTTGGATCGACTTTATTTTGAAAAGTCATATCTCGATTTAGATCAACTTTATGTTGAAAAGTCATCTCGCAAACAAATAAACATATTTGAATAATTTTTTTAATGAAAGATCTAATTTTGATTAAAAATTTAAATTGAAAAACTTATGAAATTGTGTTTTAAAACTAAAAATTGAGTTGCACATTGCTAAAAAAAATAATTATGCGCAAGAAATCCAAAAAAAAATAATATACAATTTATTAATTTCCATTATATTCGTCAATTATGCCCATTTTTTAATTTTTGTTCCAAAATACTTACAGGATTTAATTTAGAATTTTGTAATAATTTTGAAATGAATGCTGCGTACATATAATTAGGTTGCATTTAAAAATTATATGATATCACTATAACATTGATTGATAAATCGAAATCGAGACCAAAACTTAAAAAAGGTTAAATTTAATTTGAATTACTACGCTATCAAATATGGGATTTTAGGTTAAATAATAATTGTTGGTAAAAAATTAAATTTGGAAAATCTTGTTCTAAAAAAATCTGGTAAAGAAGAATAGCTTATAAAAATTGCCCAATTAAATATTATAGGTATATGGTAATACTATATATAGTTAGTTATTTTCTAGAGTTCCACAAAATGAAGTTCTTCTATCTTTTCATCATTCAACAAAAACTCTTTTAAAATCAATTTACCACACTTTGTGTAGCGCAATTTGTTTGTTTGGTCGGCGTTTGGTACTTTAACTCTTCAATGTCGTATTTTTCATTGAAATCATTTCACTTTGGACAGTTTTGCCGACGACAACATTGTTTGAAGATGGGGTTTGCGAGGCCGACGCCGACGACAACGACGACTACGTCGACGACAGCGACAACAACGTCAACGACGTTGCTTTTTGTAGTTTTATATCTTTTGTTTTATGCATGTATTTTATTGGAATTCTTTTGTATGAGCCCACCGCAAATATGTTAAAAATTTGCATGGCTTTGACGTCACCAAGATGAAATCAGCCATAGCCAACGGCAGAGAGCCATTGCCAACCATTGCGATATTGTGGCGTTGGCAACGCCAAAACGGAACGCCAACAACGCCAACAACAATTGAGATTCAACATCGACCATCGACAAGTATTCATTGCATACTTTCGAGGGAGTGCTGAAAATTTAATGCACACGTTTGTGGTGTTGGCACAGAGTCACACGCACACGTACACATGCATGCATGCTGCAGCTGCAGCTTAAGTGTGTGTGAGTGTGTGTGTTTTCATGGAACAAATGAGTTCATACTTCCTTCCTTCCTGCAGCTGTGCCATGGCCTGCCTGACCATCTGGCAACACCCCAAACGTCGCTTTTTGGGCATGACAATGGGGGGTGTAGGGGGAGGTAACACCAAAAGTGCACGTAATTGGCTTAACAAATGCCATTTGTTTGGGTTCACGTGATTGGAGCCAACAACGTAATGTAATTATTTGCACACATAATTGTATTTGTTTATATTGCATGCATAAACGCATGAAAATGTTATCTGCCATCTTAAGTGTAGCTGTATGTATGTATATGTGAGCGTGCGTCATGTACGCATGTGTGAGTGTTTTCATACAAATGTTTACACATTGTGTCAATAGTGTTTTGGAAAAGTGATGGGCGGTGAAGGCGGGTAAGCCGTAGTCTCTAATAAGTGCCATTCATGAATAATTTAGTCTCCTGCTTGTGTATCAATGAGCATCAGACACGTTGCAAACATTTTGGTAAATGAGAGTGACAAAATGCTAATAAGTGCAACGTGTTGAATAATTTAGTGCATAGTTTTAGGCTGTCATTTAATTTTACACCACATTAAATTGAAATTAGCAGCAGTTTTTATGCAATGGCACATTTTGAGCAATAAAAAATAATAAAAATGCGTAAATTATTTATGCAAGTTAAATCGAGCTTAATCGATGGAATATTTACTTAAAGCCAGTTTAATTATGTGTGCATAGCTTAAAATTTTAAATCTATCTCCGGCGATTAATTAGAATTAAAAACTATACTTCTTTTGCTTAAAATATCTGTAGTCTAATCACAATTTTAACTAAAGATTTATCATTTAGGCTTCAAAAACATTTTATTGATTTGCAGTTTGGCTTAACATAGTTGATTTTTATTTTAGAATCACAGCACATAGCACATAAACTTGCCCCAAATAAAAAATAAAAACAGCCGTCACAGGTGTGTTACTTTGATAAACAATAAATAAATTTTGATAAATAGTGCCCACTGACTGCCAATACTGTTATGGCAAACACCTAACGAGCCATAAAAGCCATGCGTTGTTGTATGGCCCATACCTCTTGGCCGTAGCAAAATGGCTAGGAAAGACCTTTTCCACAAATACCATTAAATCACAACTCAAAACATCTAAATAACAAAAAACATCATAAAATTTGTTTGCCAAATCGAGGGCATAAAAAGTGTGCTAAATTTCGAATATAATATACCCTGTAATATTGATAACACAATCACCCAATTTGTATTTATTGGGTGTATAAACATTGTACGAATTTCAGATATTTTTGGGAATAGATTTTGGTTAGAAAATGCGTCGAGTGCTCTTAAAAAAGTAATTCTTTGGTAAATACGAAGAATTAGTATAAATTATAAAAAGAAATTGCAATTAATTATTTTTTTGCGGAATGTAACTCAATATATTTTTTATTGAAATTAAATCCCTTAATCAAAAATCGTTTGCTACGCCATGTTCAGTTCTTTATATTTGTTCACAAAATAAATCAAATTTTTTACGATATAAATACGAAACACGCTTTCTTAGTAATATTGTCAAAATTTAATATAATTTATTGAGTTATTTAATAAAAAATTAAATTTATTTTTGTTTTATTAAACATTTAGAAAAAAATTATTAAGAAATCATAAAATATAAAAAAGAAAAACGTGTTTAAAAAAAGAATTCACGCGAAAGAGAATAATCAACAAAGGCATCGAAACTAACATTTTTTGACTAACAAAATTTCAAAGTTACTCACAATGCCGCCTAAAAAGTTTTATTTCAAAAATAGTAATTGACATATTTAAGGAACATATTTCAAACTCTTCAAATTTTTAATTTTTTTAATAATATATAAATTAAGATTTTTTTTTTAAAATGTGTTAGTTAAAAAAAAGAAAAAATTTTATTATTCAAAGCATTACAGCGTAGGTTAACAAAATTAGTTCCAAAATATTTAGTAGTTAAATAACAACTTAATAAAATGTCAAAAATAGGTTTTCCCAATTAAGCCATAACGCATTAAGTTTCAAATTTTGAAAAAAAAAAATTGTTCGCTCTTGAATCGAGTTTTTAGTTTTTAAAAATAATTTTTGGGACTTTTTGGTAGCTTATCCAGCTAGACCCTTTTAAGCTCTTTCTTTAAGTATATACAAATAGCTTATTCCTAAATCTGAAAATAAAATTTAGCTTTTTTATCCCTCTAAATCCTTTTCTATATAACCGTTCAAGAAATTTTTAATTTCAAGGGCTTCTAAATTAAATTTTTTTTAGACGTCCATATATACTGCACTTAAGGGGCACACCTAGTGTGACAGCCTAAAAAAAAGTCAATTTTTGGGAATTAATAAAAAAAAAACTAGTGAATCCATCTATTTAAAATTTTGATGGTATATTTATACATGTTTTGAGAATACACAGTAAAATTTTTGAAATAATATATTAAATATTTTTGAAATGACACGCGATCTCCTTCGGCGCCAAAAAAAAAAGATCCTCCACTGCTGGAGTGATTGCAGCCTTCTCCTTTGATAAAACGTAAAAAAAAAAATTCTCGTTAAACTAAAACATATTGTCTGTACGATGAACCTCGGGCGAACAAAAAAATCGAAAATTGACAAAATGGCGGCATGTTGAAAAAAAAGTTAAATTTTTCCCAAAATTTTGGTCGTTTTTGGCCTGCCAAAATTCGATTTTTGATCAGATCAAAAACTGGAGGTTCATCGTATGGAGAACTATATAGAGGAGATGCAAAAAAAATTTGATAGCGATCGGATCATGGAGTAATCACTCCAGCAAATTCGAAAAATGCTGTTTCAAGAAAAACGCGTTTAAGGGGCACACCTAGTGTGACAACCTAAAAGAAGGCCATTTTTGGAATTAAAAAAAAAACTAGTGAATCCATTTATTTAAAATTTTGAGGGTATATTTATACATGTTTTGAGAACACACAGTAAAATTTTTTAAATAAAATATTAAATATTTTTGAAATGACACACGATCTCAGGTATATAACAACTATCTAACTGCCGAGCGGCTACTCTTTTAAATGGCTGTAACTCAAAAACTATTTAAGATATCGATTTAAAATTTTAGTATGTTATTTTTAAAGGTATAACCTATCGAAATATGGAAAAAAATCGATTTTTTGAAAATGTCACACTAGGTGTGCCCCTTAAGGCCTTGAAATGAAAGTTACAATTATGCTGCGGGCTTGAAAACCACGAAACTGATACCAGTGCAAAGACCCAACTTTTGACCAACTATAATATAACCGCTTCCAACTTAAATTAAAAGTATTTTGTTTATACATAGCAGAATACACTTTTTTTTATTTTTTGGGATTCCGTAAAAGTCATGCAGTGAAAATTTCTCTGAACAGGTCTCTAATTCTACCTTCTGACTAGAACTGGTCAACGATTCGATTTTAAATCGATTGTTTTTTCATGACAATAATTGATCTTTTTTGGTCATAGAACTTTGAGATGCACATTAGGGCGTATCAATTTGTGTGGGGAAGAAAAAACGTTTCGGTATTCTAAGCGTTTTTGATTCTTTGGGTCATATTCAGTATTTTTACCCAAGAAATTATGGGTATAAAATAAATTTTTAGACCATTTTTTCGAAAAAGTTTTTTTCAAAAATATACTTAGACATTCCATTTACAAGCACAAAAAAGGTTTGTTTTCCTCTAGCCAATTGTGAATTTGGGAGTTTTTGGGAAGGAATCTATTTTTGACATCTATTCTAAATTTAGAGCGCCGTCAAAGATCGCTTGGTGCTTGTTAATTTTTTCAGTTTTTTTTTTAATTGGCAAGAGATTCCAAAGGAGTAACTTTGTTTTTATGTTCTATTAAGTTATGAATTAAATTAATTATTGTTATTTATTTATTCTTTTAAGATTTAAATCAAAAGAATTATTAATTTATTAAATTTCTTTTATCAAGTTTTGGGTTTTTGCTCTCGTTGTTGTGAATTACGGAAACACATTTTAGAAGTATTGAATTTTTTTTGCATATAGATTTCATTTCCATTTCTCTGAGTATCTACCGTTTTAGTACGATTAATCGATTAAATCGATTTTTATTTTATTATCGGTCGAAAAGATCGATTGTAGATTGATTGAAGATCGTGTCCAGCTCTGTTTCTGCCCCAATAGTACGTCTTAGGCCTGTAATAGTCCTTTACTAAGGGCACAAGTTTTTCGTTGATTTTCAGCTGAAAATCTTTTTCGTATTGGATTAGTGCTTAAGGTCAGCCTTAAGTTCAAACTATAAGAAAATATACGTAATCCACTCAAACGAGCTCATTTTCGTTTCCATTCCTGTTTGTAACGAAGCCAAATTCAATTATTCCAAGCCAAGCACAAAACTTTTAAGCAAAACCCTGACAAAGAATAAAATAATTACTGAATATGTATGTATATTGTGTAGTTGTTGTATGGATGCTCGTAAACCTGGGAACCACTTTCAAAATAGCTCTGTAGAAAATTAAGTACTAACTGGCAGCAGTCGACCACTCAACACAGACATAAAACCATTAAAACGATGCCTCTAACGAAAGCCAAACTAAATACATAAATTAAGCAGGGTTTACGCAGACTGCCGCTAAATTAAACGCTGGCCAAAGTTTTCGTAAACCGAAATTGTCGCATGGATGAGAGGGAAACAGAAAAACCGAAAAACTTGATGCCAGATGCTTTAATTTTATGCGATGTAGAGAGCAAAAAAAAAAAGTAAAAACTTGTTTGGATTTGGTTGGCTGGTAATGCAGCGTAGACACGCGTGAATAACACTTAACCAAGGTCATTAAAACTCAAGGGGGCACACTTGAAAATGGGCAGCAGAGAGCGTAAAGTCAAGACTCAAGGAATACGGAATAAGGAATACCGACGAATACGGGTAACGCAAAACGGAATAAGAACTAGGCAAGTGCAACAAAGCGTGGCGTGCGTTAAGAGCGGCACACACCCAATTATGAGCGCAAAAGCTCAAGTGCAACAACAACAACAACAACAGCAGGCTAAGCAAATAATGCTCTTAAAGAAGTCCTGCCAGCAACAAGACCAACAACAACAAATGATATAAGGCATTAAAATAAAACTGCCAAACTGGGTCACCCACTTTTGTAAGCTGTGAAAAAGAAAAGGCCCAAATTTAGACAGGAGTGTGCCAGAAATCTCAGCAAGCTTAAAGTTTGGTTACAATTTGAAGGTCCTTCAAGGAAATAACAGCTATTAAATAGATTTTCTAATGTTTTTAAAGTTATTAAGAGAATTGGGTTTTAAATTCGACTAATGCTAGGTTTACACTGACTCTTGGCGTCAAAAAAAAATTAAGTGTAACAATATTGTGAGGAGCACCAAAAACCCTACCATCTACTGTAACATTGTGCATGTGATCCCAAAAGAATACTAATGCTTACCTTAAAATCACATTTCTATGACGTCACTCAACTATGCAAATGCTTTGGACTGTTCACACTAAAACTAGTTTGCGCAGTGTAAACCCAGCATAAACCCAGTTTTGCTGCTAATTTGACAATTGCTTGAAAAAAGATTTTTGGCACACTACTGACTTCTTCTAGAGCTGCCCAGCTACAATGTCGACGACCATGTCAAGCATAGCAACAACAACAAAAACAATAACTACTACCATATAATTATTAACATTAGTTACTGGCCCTTTTTTCCGTCTATAAATTTTGCACAGCATACTTTATGGCGCAGCCAAGCCAAACGGAAGTTGCGTGCTATGGCAATATTTTTGACGCAGGTCAAGTGTTGAAAAGTCAACATGGTGGAGTCAATAGCAATGGTGGCCTTACAATTCAAATTTTATGGCTCAGACTAATTACCCAAATGCACACGCTTACACATACACTCACAAAGTGGTATGTAAGCGAAAAGCTGTAAATAATATGATTAAACTTTCGATTTCTAGCTGGAGGCGGAAGAACACCTAAAAAGTGCGATTGTTTTATGCTGGGTTTACACTGCCTTAGGGCGCAATTTAGTACAGCTGGTGTCAAATGCAAACTGTGAGAGTAGTTTTTTTTACGGTTTTTAAAAAAAAGAGTTATTTTGGCGAGTCTACGGAATGTGTGAGCTTATTTTCACACTTCACAGTGGTCGGAAATACCAATTTGCTGGCCTAAACTGGTTAAATGTTACTGGGAGTGTTAAATTAAACACATTTACTCTTTACACTTAACTAAGGGATCGTTCACAAACTACGTGACGCTCCAGGGGGAGCGAAGGTCTGGCAAAGAGTCATGAGACACCAAAATTAAAAATCTTCAGAAATAATCTGTTCCTGGGCCACAAGGGGGAGAGGGAATCTATTTTGACGAAAATCGACGTCACGTAATTTATCGATGATCCCTAAACACAAGAAATTCAAAATTAAAATAAATTTTTAATGACGCCAATCTGGGTCAGTGTAAACTTAGCATAAATATATTTACCGAATGTTTGATTAATATTGTCTAGAGATCATACAAGGGCAAAAAACTGCTAATGACTCTACACATAAAGAAATTGCAAGCATAATTTAGGTTATAATAGAATTATTAATATCATAATCATCAACTTTGACCCAATGTGCTTGAGCTCAACTGTACGAGGGCTGCTATTTATGTTTCTAGCAAAATTAGGACAAAACGGGGGTGCATTGTTAAAAAAGAGTTTTTAAAGTATTTCCTATAGTACTGAATGAACTCTTCAAAGCAATTTTGCAACTCTCAAGTTAGGACATCTATAATAAGAATTTCCATCTTCGCAAATCGGTTTTTCTCAATCGTCGAAGCTTACGGCAAACAAATGGCTGCATACCAAGCCGAATTCACTATCCTACGTTCTTTTGAAGGAATAGTGGCAGTGTGACCAGACTTTTGAAAGAAACAGTCGAGCATAACGTTAAAAGTGCTTGGACCAAGTGCGGATCTAGGATTTGGTCTTGGGGTTGGTTCTTCACTTCGAAGAGTATGTACATCTGAGCTCGCAAAGGACATTCATCCCATTTTTCGTAATTTTGATGGGGGTCCGAACCCGAAAACCATACACGTTGATCCGCTACTGGCTTGGACAGCATATAAATTTGATCGGATTTGACTGGCTTTAAAACACCCATATGATTATCTTTTGATTCTCATAGATCCGGGATCCGTATTGAAGTAGCCCGCTTATACTTTTCCCTTGCTTCCTGGAAAAAATCCAGACATGCCTTTTGACCATTTCCGAAACTCTGTCGATCTTTAGATATTCCTGCAATATTAAAAAACTTTAAATTACAAAGTTCTTGCGAATAGTGCCAAATTTTAACTAATACTGCAAAACTGAGCTGGAAACATTACTAGCAACCCTCGTACATAAATACCTATTATATATTTTACCTATTATGTGTACCTTTAACAATTTCGGTTTGGTTTTTTGTTTTCTCTCTTTGCAGTGTCGCGTTTTGTTAAATCTACGCACTTCGCAGCCCTTCGAGGAAGTGCTCGAAGATTTGGGTCAAGTGTTAAAAATTAATGGCGCCAAGAAAATGTACACAGGCACAGGTCAAGAGGTATGTATCGTCTAGGTTGTCCGCCATTGTTTGGCCTTGACGTCCCGACTGGGCGGCCACTAAATAACTTAATAAAGCGCACGAGTTGTGAAAATAATTTTGACAAATTGTCGACAATTTCCTCCACATGTTGCGGAAACAGGTGCGCAGTTTCTCTCAGCTGCGCAATGAATTTGCCGATGTGGACACATTTTACTTAGCCACGGGCACGGCACTGATCGCTGGTTCGCCCATACGTCGTTCACGGTCACGCCCCTCTGTGGTGGCGGCCGCGCCCATACTGCCCACGGATGAGTTACCCAAGGTGCCAATGCGAGGGGCACGACCACGCAGCAAGAGTCGACCGCGTATACTATACGCGCCAGAGAGTGAGATATTGCGACCTAATGGCGAATATACCATGCTGGACATAATGAAGGAGGAGCCAACAAAGGTCACCATACGTGGTTTGCGACGCACCTTTTATCCGCCAGTGCATCATGCACCAGCGGATAACTCGCCACCGGATAAAAAATTACAATTGCAATGGGTGTAAGTTGAATTGGATGGTTAGCACCTGGTCTGGACTCAATTAATTCAAACAAATCCTTTTACAGTCACGGCTATCGCGGCATTGATGCGCGTCGTAATCTTTGGGTACTGCCTTCAGGCGAGTTACTTTACTATGTGGCTGCAGTGGCAGTTTTGCTGGATCGAGACGAGGACGCACAGCGTCATTATATAGGCCACACGGAGGATATCATGTGGTAAGTGCTCGTCAACAGCGATTATTTGCCATACTATAATTTATAATTTTCATAGCATGGATGTGCATCCCTCAAGAGAGCTGGTGGCTTCAGGTCAGAAAGCAGGACGTGATCGCAAATCACAGGCACATGTGCGTATATGGAGCACCGAATCACTGCAGACACTTTATGTATTCGGCATGGGCGAACTGGACAGTGGTGTCACGGCGGTGGCGTTTTCACAGCTGGTAAACTTATTACAACTAAGAATCTCTGTTCAGAGGATTGATAAATCCAATTATAGAATGGTGGCAGCTATATACTTGCCGTGGACAGCGGCCGCGAGAGCATTCTATCAGTTTGGCAATGGCAATGGGGTCATCTGCTGGGCAAGGTGGCGGTAAGTGCAACAACATGATATATTCCAAACAGTTGTTAATCCTTTCGCTTCGCTTGCAGACATTGCAGGAGGGCCTGTCAGGCGCTGCTTTTCATCCATTGGACGATAATCTGATTATAACACATGGGCGTGGTCATTTGGCTTTTTGGCATAGGCGCAAGGATGGCTTCTTTGAGCGCACAGACATCGTCAAGCAGCCATCGCGTTCGCATGTTACTAGCGTACAATTTGAGCCTGATGGTGATGTCATAACTGCAGATTCAGATGGCTTCATTACCATTTACTCGGTAGACTCCGATGGCGCTTATTTCGTGCGTACAGAGTTTGAGGCGCACAACAAGGGCATTGGCTGTCTGATAATGCTGGGCGAGGGCACGCTGCTGTCGGGTGGCGAGAAAGATCGCAAAATAGCTGCTTGGGATTCGCTGCAAAACTATAAAAAGATTGCAGACACAAAGGTAAGCTTCAAATCATCACTACAGAACTTAATAACTAGCATTGCTTACGGTGTATCAACAGCTACCGGAGGCGGCAGGTGGTGTGCGCACCATATATCCGCAGCGTCCAGGTCGCAATGATGGCAATATCTATGTGGGCACTACACGCAATAATATCTTGGAAGGTTCACTGCAGCGTCGCTTTACGCAGGTTGTATTTGGCCATGGGCGTCAGCTGTGGGGCTTGGCGGCGCATCCCGAGGACGAACTGTATGCCACAGCTGGACATGACAAGCATGTGGCGCTGTGGCGCAAAAACAAACTTATTTGGACCATACAAACAGGCTATGAATGCGTTGCATTGGCCTTTCATCCGTTTGGCACGGCTCTGGCTGCTGGCAGCACTGAGGGCCATCTGCTGGTCATCAATTGTGACAATGGTGCGGTCATGTTAACGCTGCGCGTTTGTGGTTCACCTTTGAACTGTGTTTCTTACAATCAGGGTAAAAATAATAATAAATGCTTTATGCATATCTTATAAATTATATACTTACTTATTTATTTATAGTTGGTGACATGATTGCCATGGGCTCGCAGAACGGCAGCATTTACATGTTCCGGGTCTCGCGTGATGGTTTTTCGTACAAGAAGGTTAATAAAATACGTGGCTCACAGCCGTTAACGCATCTGGACTGGAGCATGGATGGCAACTTTGTGCAAACAGTGACAATTGACTTTGATTTGCTTTTCTGGGATGCCAAATCATTGTCGCCGGAACGCAGCCCCATTGCCATGAAGGATGTCAAATGGCTGACCAATAATTGCACTGTGGGCTTTTTGGTGGCCGGACAGTGGAGTAATCGTTACTATAGCAGCACCAGTACCATTGTAGCCACCTGCAGCCGCTCAGCAGCACACGAAATGCTTGTTTCCGGCGATGCTGAGGGTTATTTGCGTTTATTCAGGTGGGTTCTTTGATGTTTTTTGCAATTGGTTTATAACTTATTTGATGCCTTGCAGATATCCTTGCATATCACCACGCGCCGAGTTTCACGAGTTTAAGGTGTATTCCGGCATGCTGGCCTGTGCGCGCTTCCTGTATGGAGATCACACGCTTGTTACTGTGGGCGGCACAGATGCTTCGCTCATGGTTTGGGACATTGTTGAGGAATAGCTGAAATGGCCACCGTGGCGCTCCGCTACACAGTACGAGTCGCATTATACGGATTACTGGCGTCGGCGCTCATCGAGAGTGTCCTCCACGGCGCTAGACAGTGATTCCGTTGACTATCAGTAAATGATAGTTTGCGTCTCTGCTCTGTGCAGTTTCGTTTGCATTACAACAAATTGGCCAGCATTCCGTTTTGTTTTATGGAAATACTACGAAAATTAAACAATTAATTAGATAAATTGCACAGTTTATTAAACAAAAAACAAACAAAAAAATATTAAAATTAATATTGGTAATTTTTGAGAAATTTTAATACGAACTTTACATGCAACCAATCTAAACACATTCATAAATACAAACATATATTTGAATAAGAAGCATGTGCTCGCTCGTTCGCGCACTATTTGGCTTCCAGAAATCTTCCGTTCGAGTTGCGCATTGCATTTGTCCTTTGCGTTTATATATTTAATTTAAAAGTCCATACATTTATACATACTGACAGACTTTAATGCCACTGGTGGAATAACTTTACTATAAATACAATAAAAAGTGCGTACCGCGCGCTTTTACTGTCATTGTTTCATCTTTCAATCTAATCTCATTGTTGTTGTCGCATCAACGTATCTTCCTTCAACAAATGCAGAAGAGTAACAAAAACCAAAAGTGCACTTACATTACTTATACAAATATTGAATACTAAACTTTATTATACATATGTGTACGTATGTAGTTAGTTAAGAAACGATGCAAAAGCACACAACGTACATAGTGAATAAATAAAAATTTGTTGTTACAAAATGTTGTGTTTAAATGTTTTGTTTATATGGGATTCGCAGTGCTGCCACACTGTTAATATTTGGTTGAGCCAGCTGACAAAAGCTAGATGTTATATAAGCGTCTGAAAATTACATTGGCAGCCCTGCACAATAGTCTGGCAACTCTATTAATATATATTATAACTTGCCGGCGTTTACATTTATTGCAAATAGTAAACTGCTTAACAAGTAAACATCGAACTTGTAATTTTTCTGTCATTCAAAAGGGCTTTCCATACAAAATGTATCCCATCAGCTCACAAAAAAGATCATGGACTTTTGCAAACGAGGCACAACTGCATGAATTTCGCGTGGAGCAAAACACAAAGTACATAGAAGAGCACCAGGACGCAGCAGAGGGCAGCGATGATTATTTTTTAACACCGTATGAGGAGCGTCTTTTACTTAAGCAATATGAAATTTACTTAGCTGACTTTTGCCGACGCTTCGAGCCGCCCATGCCAAAATGTGTAATTGGCACAGCCTTTCACTACTTCAAGCGTTTCTATCTCAACAACTCGCCTATGGACTATCATCCCAAAGAAATTCTGTAGGCTCACGTGTAATTACTTATTTAAAAATTATTATACAAAACAAATCGTATTTACAGCGCCACATGCGTGTTTGTTGCTTGCAAAGTGGAGGAATTCAACGTGTCCATCAATCAGTTTGTTAACAACATCAAAGGAGACCGCAACAAGGCTACGGACATTGTGCTCTCCAATGAGTTATTATTGATTGGTCAATTAAACTACTACCTCACCATTCACAACCCATTTAGACCAGTTGAGGGTTTCCTCATAGACATTAAGGTGACAGATAAAGCGCTCAATCATATGCAGCTGTGATGCTTAACATTTTTATTTTATTTTGCAGACACGTAGCCATATGACAAATCCCGAACGTCTCCGGCCACACATTGATAGTTTTATTGATCAAACCTTTTATACTGATGCATGTCTTTTACATACGCCCTCGCAAATAGGATTAGCCGCTGTGCTGCATGCTGCCAGCAGAGAACAGGAGAACCTTGATAGCTACGTGACAGATTTACTATTTGTTTCAGCCCGAGACAAACTACCAAGTCTGATCGATTCAGTGCGCAGTAAGTGCAGTATTTAACGCTCTTAAACAGAACTGTTTTTGTATATGCCTCGTCCTTACAGAAATACGTATTTCTGTTAAACAGTACCAACCACCAGATCGTGAGAAGTTCAAGGCAATAGAGAAAAAATTAGACAAGTGTCGCAACCAGGCTAATAATCCTGACAGTGAACTGTGAGTTAAATAGAGCGCTCTGTTTTACGTACACTAAATAATTAAATTTGTTTTTTTGTAGCTATAAGGAACGCCTGCGTCGCTTGTATACTGATGAAGATGATATGCCCGCTGAAGATGCATCGTTTCACATAGCAGACGTCAGCTCTGAGACTTCAGCAATGAATATCAGCCAATAAACAATGGCAAATTGAAATAATAATGATACTGTGTGTCACTGATAAATAAATTATTACAAATTAAATTTATAGCATCCTCTTTATTATTTCTCATGGAAATTATAAAGATTCGTGAATCGTTAAAGAATTTGTGAAAGTGTGAAAAATACTTTAGATAAATAGAAAACATAGTGTATCTGTATCATTATAATTTTTCGAACATCTAGGAAAGTAAAGCAACAAATTCTTTATTACGGTGGATACTTTGGTGTGAGCCGTTTGCCAACAAACAAATTTCTGTTAAACATTTTTTTCTCGGAATAAACAAATTTTCATATTCATATGATGTACTTCATAATTGGTTTAAATCTATAGTCCACCAGTCAAGGCTCATATCCATAAAGCTTGCCATTAATAAAATGAATTTTATTATTCGGAGAATCCTAATTTAAATAAAGACCGTTGCGCATATCAGTTGACTTTTTTAATATTCTAAATTTATCATTTTCAAACTCAAGCTTAAGGCCTAGTCGCCATTGCTGTAAATAAGCTATAGCTCATACGATTTAATAAGCTATATAAGTAGTTTTGAAATAAATAAATTTTTAAACCTTGCACATTATATTTTTAAGTATTTTTTACAAAAATATCAAACTGGGGTAGGTTATTTATACGTTTAGTATTTTTGGTCTTTCACTTCTTGGTCACACTGTTCAGACTGTGTTTCGCCGGACGACCCGCACGTGTGGAGTGATTTTCACTTGCAATTTAAATAAAGTTCTCAGCTTATTTAAGCGCTTAAATTTGCATTTAAAGAAAATAAAAATGGTAAGTGTGCTGCTTTTATACAAAAAATTGTAAAAGTGGTTCAATTAAAATCACACTTTATGTGAGCTTCGCGAAGTTTCCATACTGATAACAAGACTTTAGCGTTGGGCTGTTGTGTAACATCATCTAGAGGCTGCCATACAAAAAAACATGATGCCGGCGGTCAATTGTAATCATTAATTAAATTGTGAAATTATGCTTTCAGGCTGCTGCTATTAAGAGAATTATTCCCATGCTGGATCGCATTCTGGTGCAACGTGCCGAAGCTTTGACTAAAACGAAAGGCGGCATTGTTCTGCCCGAGAAATCGGTCGGCAAAGTACTAGAAGGTACTGTTGTCGCTGTTGGACCTGGTGCACGCAACGCCGTAAGTTAAAGTTGAAACGCACATATTATACGATTTCGTTTTTAATTAAATTTTGTTTTTTAGCAAACTGGCAATCACATTCCTGTTGGCGTAAAAGAGGGCGATCGTGTGTTGCTGCCCGAATTTGGCGGCACCAAAGTCCAATTGGATGGTGATGAGAAGAAGGAACTGTTGCTTTTCCGCGAGACAGATATTCTGGCAAAGTTGGAATAAAATGTACAAGCCACTGACGTGTGTCTCATAATTCTATGTTTTTCAATTAGTTTGTAAAAATCACAATAAAATATGATGCAATGTTTTCGTTTGCAAAATCCTAACACATAAGATGCATATATTTTCTTGTTAAAATACAAAACTATCAATTTGATTTTCTAATAAGATACAACACTTAAACGCTAAAACTAATCCAGCTTTAAATTACGCAGACCATAGACTTGGTTGAATGCGGAACGCTGCTTAATATCCGGCAAGCCTTCAACCACAGCGCGTTCACGTGAGATTTTCACCAATGCCTCGAAAGAACGCGGCTCCCATATGGCCAAGTCAGCAAGTGTTTTCCTAAAGAAACAAGAGGCTTCTATTTGAAAAAAACACTAATTGTTATTGCTATTGGTCACTCACTTATTAAGTAATATGTCTGTGCGCGCCAAACCATCTTTAAATGTGTCCAAAGAGACACCATACTGCTGACAACCGGCTTCAACACGCGTGCTCCACAGAGCAGCCATATCCAATTTCTTCAGTTTTCTTCCTTTGGTAGCGTAGGCCAAGGCGCGATGCACGCTGCGTATGGCAAAAGTGTAAACATTGCGTGGCCGATGGCGAAAGTGCTAAAGGAGTGAGCCGGTTGTAAATATATAACGTTTTTTTTGTTTTGTTCATACTTACAGCAGCCATTTTAAAAATGCGACGTTTGCGCCAAAATTCATCGGGACCGCGTGAACGCACCAGTTGAGGTATATTTAAAAAGACCATGATGCTAATTTGTTAACAGCAGCAGTAATTATTTGTTGGATTTTAGTTATACTTTTCAATTTCTAAACAACTAAAGAATTTTACATAACCTGCACACCATAAACAGCTGTTGTTACATTCAGCCGATATTAATAGATACCACAAAATATCGATACATCGTGTCACGATCTCAACTGGAGATGGGCATACCAACTGCACAGCCGGTATTTTTGCCAAAGTTTATTTACAAATTGCAAATGTTGTGAAAAATTCAATTTTAACTGTTTTCCATGCCAAAACCAGCACAAATAATATTGTGATTTAGCTATAATGTGTGCAAACAATCAACGCCCTAATCCTACAAACTTAAGCATAGCGCTCTGCTACGAAGGCCGCCTAAGTTTATATATTTTCCTGGCCACCGCTACACTTGTGCTATTGCCTTCGGTGCCTCAGATCTATTATGGTATTGTGCCAAATGTTTGGGGTGCTGTTTTATGGGGACCAGTGCTATACTATGCCTTAATTAATATGATCATACGCTTTGTGCTCAGGAACAATGACTTTCAGGCAAGTTGGGCAGTGCAGAGTATTAATTTTTATCTTATCACATATCTCTCTTTGCAGGTAGCCATACGTGCCTCATTTTTGGGCTTTGCCGAGGCCGTGAGCATATTAGTCATATGTTTTGCGCCCACAGCCTGGCAGCAATTCGGTGTCTATGGCTGCTTTATGGCATTCTTTCACTACTCGGAATTTTTGGTTATTGCTTGGGCTAATCCGCGTACCTTAACATTAGATTCCTTTATGCTCAACCATTCAGTGCACTATGGCTTGGCCGCAGCAGCTAGTTGGTTGGAATTTGCATTGGAATTAAATTTTCTGCCAGCTTTTAAGCGCTATGCGTACATCTGGCTGCTGGGCGTTGTGCTCTGCACGCTGGGTGAGCTTATACGCAAGTCAGCCATTATAACTGCTGGTCGCAGTTTTACACATCTAGTGCAAGACGAAAAGCATTATGACCATAAGCTTATCACGCACGGCATTTATGCTTACAGCAGACATCCGTCGTATGTCGGTTGGTTTTGGTGGTCCATAGGTACACAGTTTATATTAATGAACCCGCTGTGTATCTGCATTTATACTCTAGTCAGTTGGCTCTTCTTTCACGATCGTATTTATATTGAGGAATACTCGTTACTCAATTTCTTCCAATCCGACTATGTACGGTATCAAAAACGCGTGCCCACGGGCTTGCCATTTATTAGGGGTTATCTGATCGAGTAAAAAGCTTCAAGCAAAGAATTAAGGGTTCAAAGTCGTCACACAAATCAAATAAACAAGAGAAATAAATAGCTTTAAGTTTGCCACACAATCTGTAAAGTATTAGACTTTTGTATAGCCATAATAAAATCATACATATGTTAACAAACCTACAGTAAATTATTTATTGTTATCATACATGCTCCTATAAATTGAATTTATTGTTTTATTTAATTGTGGCCACCATGTCTTTCGATTTTTAATCATTAAGATAAGCTTCTAGCGATAAAACTGATGTTTGTGCAAAAGCTGCTAATCAATCTTGTTCCGTTAAGGAAATAATGCGTTATAGTATACCCAATAATGCTTATCAAATCGCTTTGGAGTTTGGAACCTCAATATGCAGTTTCATTAAGGAATGTTTGGAATTTGCTGCAATATTTAATCAAAAAAAACTATTTACATACAAACGATAAGAAAGCGGCAAACAATTTTGTTGGCTTAGAAACAGAGAAACTTTTTTTTACCTATATAAATTATAATTACAGCTCACAAATAATTTAGTACCAATTATTGTAGAAAAAATCTGTGATGTAAACCCAAACAAGCATATAAATAATGTTTTAATGGCTTTCGTAAAGTTGTTTTTGGAAATGGGTGACAGACCCGCCAAAAGTAATATAAATTATTTATTATTATAGATTTACGTTTTTCGTCAAGTTTGTGTGTGTTTTTTTATTATCAATTTAAATTCGAATATTGCTCTATCTATGCATATGTATATAAAACACAAGCAGCAGCCAAATGTGGCCTTGTTCATGTTTTTTTTGTTTTTGGGGTGTGGATCATATACATTGTACATATGTATGTGTATGTGTGTGTAAGGGTATATGTACAAACAATTATCAGCGTTAACAAAAGTCTCAGTCATTCTGTAGCTTATTAACTTTTAACTTAATTACAACAACTGCAAATCCGCTGTTTATTCTTCTACATTCTTGATACCCAGCGATTGCCTCCTCTTTGGCCATGTGCATGTGTGTGTCTTTGTGAGTACTTTGTGGGTGCTTTGTGTGTACTTTGTGGGTGTCTTGTGTATGTTTATCTGAGCAGGTAACTTTGTGCATCTTTTGTCTATTCCACAAATTCCGGTTCACCGGAATAAGTGCATCCAGGATTCTTGATAATGTGGGCGGCCGCATAGTTGCCACAACGTATACACACATCCAGCGTCTTACCCTGCACAAATTGCGCCAAAAAGCCACCAACAAATGCATCCCCAGCGCCATTGGTATCTACAATCTCATGCACTGCCAACGGCGTAACCTTGAACTCTTGTACCGAGTCTTGCTGTACAAGCAGCACAGGATCGCAGCCCTGCGTGAGTATGGCAATGCGAGATCGTGCTGCGTTTAACTTAGGCAGCGCGATTAATCGTTTACCTATCTCACGCAGATCCACATCGTCTGGCCAGCCCTGGGCAGTTGCAAAGGCTTTGGCCTCTGCTTCGTTGCCGAATATAATGTCCACATAGGGCATGACCTCCAGCAGCGGTGCCATGTAGAATTGCGATATGAATGGAGCGCTGAGGTTCATTAGGAACGGTCGCTTCTTGGCTAGGGCCGTGGCGGCAACGCTCATTATGCTTGGCGGGTTGACAGTGAGAAAGAAGCCCTGTGATATAAAACATAATTAGTTGGAAACAGAGCTGATAGTTATTGGTGCTTGCATACGATGGCTGTGCTTTCGAGGGAAACTAAGAGTTTAATGAATATTCTATGATTTTAACTATATTTACTGCATATACATACCGATATATAGTAGTACTCTGCATTATCCACCAATGCCTTGTTAGCTGGAAGTTCCAAATGATCAATAGTGAACTTATTTGCAGCCGCCAAGTTGGCGCACAACGAACGATGCGTGCCGGTGATGAGCACCGCACATGTGCCAGTTGGCGTGTCCGGCTTTACTTGATAATGTGCATCCACACCAGCGGCGCGTGCTTTTTTACGCAAAATTTCCGCATAATCATCCTGGCCAACGCAACCAAAGAAGACTGCTACATTTGGCTGCTTAATGATCCATTGTGCAATGCGCAATGAGTTCTGCACGGAACCACCCGCTAAAAATTCGGCTTGAAATTTATCTATCAGCTCTCTATAGACGGGCATATGTCGTTCTTCGGCCAAAATAGCATCGTCCTCATTCATTTCATATTTTTCAAGAAAATTCATGGGCACAATTGCCGAAATGTCTAACAACGGATTGCCACATCCGACTAAAAGTCCTTCTCTGCAATGAAAAAGCAAATTATTGGTTATATTAGCACAATTATTAACATTGCTTATATTTTCTTTGATTATTCCTACCTCACATTGTTTTGGGACATTTTGTTGGAGTGAGCTTGGGAGGTCTGAGCTCAGCGCACTTTGAAATATAAATGCGCGCAATTAGTAAATAAATCAACAGCTGAGCAACCAACTGCCGATGATCTTTTGAGATAGCTTATAACCGCAAGTTCTAAAGCTATAGTGAGGTACAGTGAGCACTGTTTCTCTAGGTGGAATACAAATTCAAGCTGCCCCAATTTGTTGGACGGCTATTGTAAATTAGTAGGGGTATTCCCCACCTCAAATAAAATTAATTGAAATTTTGGCGGGTTATTAAAATAAATAGGGATTCAACTGGACAAGTCCATATTACATAGAAGTTCTGATATTTAATAGAGGGTACGTGAAATGAATGGCATAGTAGGTTTGCAAAGTTTCATTTTTCGATAGTATAAACTACCTAGTTCGCCTTCCGGGAAATGAGTCAGATGTACAACTTTTTGTTAAACTAGGTGGCTTTTTACATCTATATATATATTTTTATCGACACAACCAAATAAACACACTTAGCTCAAATCTTTCACGCACGATCAACATTATCAAATATTATCAGATTAATCCGCTTCATGAATACCCTTAACTTGTTTACCCGCGTGCGCCATGTGTAAAAATAGAGGCATGGTATGCGCTTATCGGGCACACTACTCACAAGCACACACAATATCTCACATACATATATGTATATAAATTGTCGCTACGGAGCTATGATGATGACAAGAAGTTAAACAATAGCTCATTTATGACCTGGGATGTCGCAAGGGTCAATATACAAAACAGTTTCTACAATCGCAGATAACACTTAAGAACAGCTCACGATTTTCACACTTGCACGCAAAGTTTCGACAATTAGAGAGTAGAACATGACCATGCTGGTTTTTTGTCAATAAATACTATAAGTATGTACATGTGTAACATATATACATATTTTTATACATGCATACAAAGCGCGAGAACAAAACTTACTTCAGCGTGTTCGTCATTGTTACTATTGTTGTTGTTTTGTATATGCTTATGTAAACATATACAAGTTATTGCACCTGTATTAATTAACTTAACTACTTTGCTCAAATTCTATACAGAACTTGTTGCCAGTTTAATTGTTAAAAGGTTGAACTGCTAATAGAATTGTATCTTCGTAAAATTTATACGAGTTCTGTTCTTTAAAAAAAAACCTAGCGCCGCCGCCAGCAACTAGGTAACGATAACGATAAGCTGCATTTGCGATAACAATTTAGTCAACTTACTTTTTATCACAGAACGTCGATAAGTATTTTATTTATTCACCTCGTGGTAATATACCAAAAACTATCAAGTAAGCAGCTGGTACCAAAAATTCCTGGCAGCAAATAAACTGAACTTAATCTTTGAATATTTTAAAATATAAATACTGACTGAATTTGATAATTACCTGTAAGTAAACATCTCAATTAAACAAAATTATTTCAAATAAAAACATATTGGTCAAACATAAAATTTATATTTAACTTAAATATCGTTAATGTGAGTTGAATGTTTTATGCAAAACCATAAAAATGTACATTTAAAAAAACCCGCAGTTGATATTTTATCGGTACGCAATTCAGCTTTTGTACGTGTTACATATCGCACAGCTGACGGCTGTCAAATTAATGTATACCATGAACTTGGGTGCTGTCACACGCTGCGGGTTTCTTTCTTTCCGGTTGTCAAAAAGGTACGAAAGCATAGAATTTTTATGCCGAAGCCGCTACGAATTTAATTTGAAAATATGTGCAACATCATATATAATAAACATTTATTTTTTATTGATTGCAGTGCAGTGACACCTCAACCTTTTAAATATGGCCGACGTTGATGTGTAAGTTAAATATCAAACAAATTTCTTGCCAACTAAATCGGCTACTATCGTTTTGTTTACTGATGAAATTAATTGGTCCGTGTTTATGAATTTTAGTTGATTTTAAACTATCCAATTACTGATAAATACAATTGCAAAAAGAATTTTCTAAAAACGTTTCCGTGATGCATTGTTAATTCATATTTTCATATTTTTTATCTTTTCAAACCATTTCCGCTGTCGCCGCTAAAAAATATATGTAAACACATGTAGTGATGTACCCTCTGCTGCGCCCGTGCTAGGCGGTGCCATGGACATTAATACCGCACTCCAGGAAGTGCTCAAGAAGTCGCTCATCGCCGATGGACTCGTGCATGGTATTCATCAGGCCTGCAAGGCTTTGGACAAGTAAGACTTCGTTTTGTATTTTTGAAGTGAGCACGGCTTGAAGCACTTTGCTGATGAAATTAATTGGTCCGTGTTTATGAATTTTAGTTGATTTCAAATCTTCCAATTACTGAATTAAGTGCAAGCCAGCAACGCTTCTATACATATTTTGCTAAATAGCCAGTATTCTAACAGTAGCTAACATCTATTTTAATCTCTTACAGACGCCAAGCCGTACTCTGCATTTTGGCCGATTCCTTTGATGAGCCCAACTACAAAAAGCTGGTCACTGCGCTTTGCAGCGAGCACCAAATTCCATTGATTCGCGTTGATTCGCACAAGAAGCTTGGCGAATGGTCCGGTCTCTGCAAAATCGACAAAGAGGGTAAGCCACGTAAGGTCTGCGGCTGCTCTGTTGTGGTTATCAAGGATTTCGGTGAGGAGACGCCTGCATTGGATGTGGTCAAGGACCATCTTAGACAAAACAGCTAAACTATCTGCGTCTTGATTCAAGTGAGAGTTCGTGAGAACATAATCGTGTAGAATACGACCTGGCCAAGGAAACACCTATGGCCAATGTTTTTTCTAAAAATAAAAACTTAAGAAATCAGAAAACGCAGAACATTTTAGATTTTTGGAATGTTCTTTGTTTTAAAGTACAATTGAATGTAATTTTAATTAAACTTTGGCCAGACAGGCCGGCTTGTGATGGGGCCAATCCTTTATCTGGCAGTCTCTGTAAGCAAATGACTTATGTTTTATGCAAAGTAGCGTAAAAAGACGCACTTATCACACTGACCTGGAGCAATAGTGAGCCGCCTTGCAGTTGGCGCACTTCTTTGTTGCCTGCGCCTGACAATTAGCGCATTTATTAAGCAACTCGGTCTGATTAGATGACTCAGTTTCTGTAGCTGCTGTTTGGGACATTGCCTGCTTTTCCTCCATGTTTTGCTCCATCTCGCACAGCAGGTCTGTGCTGTATGCACCGGTTAGTCGCGTGGCCAATGCACAAATTTCCTCCTTGTTTTTGCTCAGGAAAATGCCTTCTTGATCCTGCGCAATTTGATAGAACCCACCATCGTTTTCGGCCTGCTGCATCAAGTTATTCTGTATCTGCGGCAAATCCTCCAGTAGCAAATTGCCGGATTTGTTGGCTGTTGTCTGACCGCCCACAGACATGCGACTAACAAACTGTTTCAGCTCAACCATCACAGGTAATTGATCCAAAAGGGTTTCATGCATAAGACCCAGTAGCTGTAACGAATCTGTTTAAAAGTCGATCGGGGAATGGCTCTTAAAGTTACTTGCCTTGGACAACTGCTTACAGCGACCCTCCGTGAGAGCATAGTTTTGCATAAGCTGTGGATTAAGCAACAATTGATGCAGACAAAACCAGGCTTGAGCCTCTGCTTTGACTATCTTGGCCACATCCTCTACCTCGACCCATTTCTCATCAATAAACTTTTGCAACCCCTTGCTTGTTTTGCGCTGCCAGGGTTTAAAGCAGAGCACGTCAACCATTAGCCACGGTACGTCGTGGGTGACCAGCAATCTGCGACTAGCGCTCACATTAAACATTGCAACATTGTCCGTTACATAGTTTAGTAAGCTAACGCAGCGCAAACCGATTTTGTAGGTCAGATCGCGCTTTTGACGTTCCAGCTCTGTAAGTACGGCCTCATCCACATCGACTCTAGTTTCGTTCTCGTGATAGCCCATGCTAACAAGACCAATGACTTGGGCCACGCTTTGTGCAGAGTAGTCAATAAGATCAAGCACCGAATCCTTTAGTGACTCGCAACAACTTGGATGATAAAGCGTAGCGTCAAGCAATGCAATAACTGCTGCTTCATGGTACATCACCGTATAGATGAGAAATGTAGCCTGTGGATTTGGATCGATCTCAAGCAAATGAGGAAGCACACGCGACTTCCACAGATTCACACAGTAAGCTTCATGTATCAGCACACTTAGCTTGTCATGAGAGATTAAAAATTCTTTAACCTCTTCCTCGCGGTGCTCGCCCGCCTCTATAGCCGCCTGCTGGCTCAGCTTTATAATCATTTCGTGCACCTCAAGCCATTTGCTACCACCAACATCGCGCACTGTAAAGGGGCGAATGCTCTCCACAAAGTAATATAACTCCTCGGGAAAAACAAAATTTACCATTTTTAACTAGACTTGTCACTTATCGTATTGGCAAATTATTAAATTGAATTAAATTTTTTTTTGTAAGTTGGTGTAGGTTGTCATAACAAGCATTGGTTGCTAGGTTCACGTAAGCACATAAATTAAATTTGTTTAGTTGCTAGCTCTTAAGTAACTGATGGATGAAGTGAGTAAAAACTCATAACAAAAAACAGTCAAAGTCTAGAAAGTTTTGTGGAGACAGTAAAATAAAAAGTTGTAAGTTTGGTGTACCAAAAACAAAAAATAATTTACTCAATTAACTTCGCCAGAACCATCGAATTAGTCTTCGGTTTTACATCAATAAACAATTACAGTTTTTTATTAATATATGAGGAGTTTGTTTATAAACAACACAAAATATGTAAAATAGATATACTAAGTACTTAATTAAACATATTGTTATTTATAAATTAGAATTTAATTCTAAAATATAAAGTATGAAGCCAGAGCAACAAGGCCTTCAGACTAATTAAACATATTTATTTATAACAATATCAGAATCATTACAACACAGAAGTTGTTGTTAATATTTATAAATTAAGATTATAAGTCCATTAAAGTTAATTTATATTGTTAAGTTACACATCTAAAACTGCGTTTAAGTTGTGGACGCTTAGAATTTAAATAATCTTGACTAAACAAAATATGAGTGTATATATGTATATATATATAATTACGAACTACACATTTAAAAAGTTTTCCAACGATTTTTTAACTAGGATACATTGATGATAACTGTCCAAAGTTTCAGATGCAAAGGCATTGCAAACATTTAGGGATATAAATATTTTATGTATAGCTTTAAATTTCACATTAGTTGAAATTCTAATTCAGCAATCGATCTACTTAAACCTTATGAATTAAGGCTTAAGTTTACCGTATGTTAAAATTTAGGCTACACCTTTGGAAAAGGGTTTTTAAATCACAAAATTCAGGTATGTTTGGAAAGAGATTTTTCGCTTTTTACGACATCTAACGATATAGTTTCACTTGCTGGCTGAGTTCTTGATCACTAATGCTCCTTAGATTCAACTCAGCCTCCTGTTTTCGCAACAACTCAAATATGGCTGCCAATTGTTCACGTTCAATGCTGTATTAAGTAGTTCGATATGTATTTGCATTGCTTCATAAATTTTGGGCTGCTCAATACGTACCGTTTTTCTTCTTCAATTTGGTCTGGAGTTAGATTTTTCTCAACACTGGTTTTTAATTGGTTGTTACGAAATGTACCCACTAGATTATTATAGTTATATATGGGCTCATTTGGATTGCCAGATGTTAGCTCAGTTTCGGTTTCACTCAGTGGTTCGTCTTCCTCCTCGTAGGCCTCATCATCATCGATTCTATGCATACGTCTCCACATCTGTTCCAGTACCTCTGGATCTTCATCTAGCTCATCAGCGCCCAGACCTTCATCAAATAGTTCCTATGCACACAAGAATGTATACTATATGTGGTCGTAAAAACGACGCATTACTTACAGTTTCGTCCTTGAGCAAAAATGCAAAGTAAAGTGCAATGGTAACGGTTAGCAACAATGTGGATGAGACGACCAAAAAGTGACCAGAATAACCGTTGACCAGCTCGTCCCACGATAAAAACAAATCCCGCATTTTTTTAATTTCAATAGCTGTTTATATTTTTCGTATTTGTATATGTTTTCCAACAAGAATTGCTGCAGCCTCTTATCAGCTTAAGCATTCACAGCGAAACGCGTCAAGATACACAACAAAAAATAATTTAATACTAGAAAAAATACTTAGTACTTTTATAGATACAAAAATAACGTATTTTTGCAATTTGTTTTTTGTGTTAAATTTTTATTGAAACAACTCCTATACGCATATATTTATTCTTCATTTTAACTAATTAAAATATAGATTCTTGTTCTTTAAATGTTTCATTCGCCCATTGCAAAAAAATATTTTTCCTTGTCAATCGAATTAGCCACAGGTAAAACTATGTTACCAATTTGGTACAGATGTTTCCGGGATAAAAATGATGTTCACCTGAATTATCAATTTAAGGCCGTTTCTATAAACAAGAAAACAAATTCTACTTTTTGTAGAAATAGAACTGTATATCCTTAAAATATAATTATTAATCAAAAAGTTTTATTCCTTTTTTGTTTATTTTTTTTTGCAATAGTTAATTTTAAAATAAAGGCTCTGTTTTGCTTAGAACTATATCAAACAAATGCTAATTATTTTGTGCCCCATGGCTGAGTAAATGTAGCAATGGCACGAGCGGCTTCATTGAGCGGACGTCTATTAACTTATCTGCAGAATCGGCACAGGGCGCACATCCACAATTTGAGGGCACTTCATGCTGTGAAAGTTATATGCAGATGAGTCAAATGATACACCAACAATATAACAATGCAACTTACCTTCTGTTCAAACTTAAAGTCATCTTCACAAACCATTTTCACTGAGATCGGTTTGAAGGATTTGATGCTGCAGCAGTGACAATACTTTTCATGTGAATCGGTTAGTGTGTTGTATTTGGAACCAGAATTGCAAGCGCCAACGCAGTCCGTAAATCCTTTAATTGGCTCAGCATTCACACAAACGCCGTGGCCTGGTTTGATTGTTTTGAGCAGTCCTTGGGTCTGTGATTCCGCCAGCGAAACGGGCAAACAATTTGCTACAAAAGAGGATTAATTTTATTCTTATTCAAGACTGGATCAGTTACGAAGCTTACTCTTGTCCTCAACCATCGGTTCCAGTTTGCAACGCTTGCAGCAACCCTCTTCATATAAAAGATGAGCTGCACAACCCTTAACGTCTGGGCAAATTTCTTTCGAAGAGCTGACCAGCAGCATTGCATCCTTTTGCAAGCACATGTACTGAGTGCAGTTATCGTTAGAGCGCCACATGGCATTGGGCTTATATAAATGTTCCTCAAAAACGCACTCCGTCTGCACACATTCGCCACAGCACTTGGTTTTGTCCAGATGTTTGTAGGTGTATCCTGGTGCGCACTTAGTAGTACACTGTTCCACAGTGGTTATTACTTGGACGCTGCCATCTGGACCATAAGAGCACAATTCATGCTTGCACACATCCTTTGGATGAGCCCACTTGACGCCTATTTCTTTTGTAAACTTAGTGGATTCATCCGCATCGTATTGCACAATGCACAAGTTTTTGGGCGGAACTTTAAGAGACTTGTTTAAACAATGGTTAAAGATGATCGAAGTTTTTTACTTACCGCACTTGTAAGTGGGACAACAATCGTCCAGATCTTGATGTTTGCTGACTTCGTAAAAGCGATCAATACAGCTGGCTGGCTCTGGTGGACATTGTTCTTTTTTGCAGACAATTTTTTGTGTTGGACAGCAGCCTTCCTCCAATTTTACGAGATGCTCGCCTGGCTTTAACTCAGCAGGTGTTACTAGTTGTTCGCATTCATCTTTTGGTTTGCATTCTATAAAAACAGTAGAACGGGTAAAATGTAATGTAGTCGACTAACGATTTCGCTTATACATACCGCATATGTATTGTGGACAATTGTTCACATCTGTCTTCATTTTCTTAAACTGCCCTGGTCCACATACTGGCATCAAAGGTTGCAGGCAGAGTTTCTGAGCTTCCTTTACTTCCGGTACACAACGATAGCGTGGGCAACAGTCCTCCTCGCTTAAAATCTTTTGCGGCTTATGTCCAACAGCACATATGTTTTCCTCCACCTGACACTTTTTCTCCACGCAAGATGTTTTACCATTTGTATCACATTTACAGTCTGTGCACTTATCCTTCTGCCACTGATCTCCAGGCAGATGAACTCCGTCATCACATTTAGAGCACGATATTTCCGGCACACACTTGCCACCATCCATTACCTTGCCCGCAGGGCAGAAGCAACCTTCAAAACGTTCAGCATTGAGACACATTTCATCACTCGTCACGGTGCTGTATACGGCCTGTGTCTTGACACTGATTGCATCGAATTCGGAAGCTGCCTTAATTGTATCGCACGTCTTGGCGCAGCCGCAAGGTTCATAGACCATGTCGGTGGGGCAATCGTAGGGACACAGGTCTGGACGACGCCAATTAGTGCATATGTCTTGTTTGTTACACTCCTTGGCATAAGCACTAAGCGACACGCAGACTCCCTGTTGTGTATTGCCGGGCTTGCACATATCCTGTTGACAGGCGGAAACATAAGCAATTGGGTCCACAATTAGAGGACACTTGCCAAATAGCTCTTGATTGAAGACCTGCAGGCAAGGATCCTTCTCTGGTGGCAAAGGCAGGCAATTATCTTTAGCCACATCTTCGCTCAGACATTCATTGGCTTCTAAGCCGAGTTTTGGCTCGTCCGCCTGCCAGCTCTTAATGACATCTCCCAGTCCTGGGTTATTCTTGCCGCGTTGTCGTTTGGCGGGATTCTGCTGCAAATCATTAGTTACATCATCATTGCAATCACCGCATAGACCTTCCATTTTGCTGCCATATTTAATGCTGGGAACTCCTAACGAGAATATCAAATCATCAAAAGCCGCTGTTAGTTCCACATGTGATTCCGGCAAGCTGAGTACCAGCTCCTTGCCCACTACCTGCTTCAACGCTATCCAGCTATCTTTGTAAGGCATCTTCTTAACCTCAAAGCCATCAACGAGAACCTGAAGTGCCCGTCGTTGCTGCGGCACGCGTTGTATATGGATCATATGATCACCATTCAGCACTGTTAGTGATTTGGCGCAGCTGGCATGTTCGCCGCTAAACGACTGACCCCACTTTTTGCAGTCATCCATGCTCACATACACTTGGAATGTGTGTACGCCCGGCAGCACTATGTCTCGAGACAACAAATATGTGCAGTTACCTTGGAGTGGGAAACTCTTGCGATCATAGGTTACAAACTTGGAGCCACCAAACGAATTACATACGCAATCCTTGCATTCGGTTATGGGCACACAGCTTTGACCTTTGCGCACGGTTCCATCTGGACAATAGCAGCCGGGGAAGCAGGCATCAGGCAATATTGGACAATCGTCACCGTGCAGGGTATCGCAAGAGGGTTCACAACGTCGTTTGTAACAATCCGTGTGCACTAGCGGAGCCGGACAATTGATATCGCATTGATGCACGGTACGCCATGTGGTCAGTTGAACATTGGGATTTACAGCCAAACACTTTTCGACAAAGCTTTGGAGTATGTTGCATTTGCATGCAGCGGCATCACCATTATTTGCACGTAAACATTCGCAAGCGCTTTCCATGCAGTAGGTGGTCACAAATCTTTTGTAGTTTACGGCCTTGTTACATTTTAGGAACGTAGGATGCCTAGAAAACAAGATGTTGTCGGGTAAGCCAATAAAACGAAACAATAATTTAAGAGCTAAAGGTTTAAAGTCTATGCATACATTTTTACCAGGTGGATCAGCAACCTAAGGATGTACTTTTAAGTTCAACTTACTTGATAGTATTACACAAAGCCAGCGCTTTCTTTTGCAAATCCAGAGGGCACTTTTGCTCGTTGCACTCTTCCTTGGATATTTTTTTGTCATACCAGCTATCGCCAAACTTCTCGGTGTTTGCCAATACTGTACCATCAGGCGTACGTTTGTCATCACTGGGATTACCACTATAATATCCGCACAAACCATCCACAGTGCGTATAAATTTGGATGAAATGCCAAGCTTAATAATGCCTATGTCATCAAATTGCACCCAGAATCCATATTTGGTTGACACCACCAGTATAGTTTTACCCGGTTGTGAGACCACAAAAGATGCCTTGCATATAGGCGAATTTATGAGCTGGTCCACGCTAAAGTCAAAGCCGTTAAAGTTAATCTTTTGGTGAGGTAGCAGCACCAAAGTGTTTCCAGCCAGCAAATCCTTTATGGTGACAACTTTATGGCACATCTTGCGACCAGTAGCCTCGCTGCATTGAAGGTGCACTGCAAGAGAAAGACCATATTTACCATCCGCGTTCAATGCAAACGGCCAATTCACCTACCTGATATAACCCAACTAGCATTATGTATATCCCTGGCCAGTATATGGCTACAGGTGGCATATTTGAATTCAGTACCATCAAAGGTAGTAAAAGTCTTGCCGCTGATTTCGCACACATCATCCTTGGTGGGACGGAGTACACACGTATATTTTAGACAATCGCCCGCCTTCGCCATAGACATATCCAATTCCACATCGTACTTCTCTGGGCACTTGGGCTCCACACAAGTCATCGTTTCATTTTTGTCTATCTGTTTGCTAGGTATGGGCACACAAGTGAATTCACTACATTCCTCTTCTTGAACAAAATCAAGCTCATTGGTTGGCATTGCTAGCATTTCCTCCTTTGATGATATGAACTTGGTTTTGGTTATTTTGTTGCCATCATCCACAATGGAAACTTGCTTGGAGAAAGTAAACATTTTGGACATTTTGCGCGCCTTCTTCTCAATGATTTTAATTTTCATTTGAGGCGGACAAACTGGTGAAGGACAGGTGATGACCACAGCTGTAAACACAAATATTATAAAAACATGCCAAAACAGGAGTTATGTTTTCTGGTAAAGCATACTCTCATTCTTCTCTCGCTTCATTTCCGGCTCTACTGTAAAGGAATCCCTGCAGCTCGCGTCTTCATCATCAGCACAATCTTGCACTCCATTGCACCATAGCACTTCGGGTATGCAGTCTCCACTAGATGGACATAAACGCTGCTGTTTGGGGCAAGGCTCACACTTGCAGAAGCAATCGCTGGTGATAACGGTCCTTAATTCATTTCCACAAGGCTTACACTTCTTGGGCTTGCAGTTCTTGTGGCCACCCAAGACACAAACGCACTCTTCGCAGGCGGCGTTTTCAAACTTTGTGCCAATGGGATAGCTGACATAGTTCTCAAAGCAAGGACAGATATTGTGTGGCACACAATTATTGCCATCCCAGTAAAGCTGATCTTTGCACTTGCATTCGGTTAAAGACGCGGTAACTCCATCGCAAACATTGCATTTAGTGGGTTTGGACTCCACTTCCCGAATTTCCTCCTTGATTTCAACTGCAAAGCATGTTCATTATATAAATTTACATTTAAATGTGGAGGGCTGTAACTTACGATACGGCTTATAGCAACCAAGTGGTTCAATTCGCATGTTAATATTTCTTTCCCATTTGGCCGGTTGTAGCTTCAGATATTGTGTAAAGATGGGCTTCTTGAAGTGATGCTTACGCTCCGTATCTGTATCAATGTTGCCTTCAAAGATGCGTGGTTGTCCATCGAAATCTAGCACTTTATTCCAAATAATACGATTTTTGGAGAACAGCACTTTGTAGCCGCTGACCCAACCATCAGGACCTCCTTTAGTCTTAAAGCCAGAAATGTTACGTGGCTCGAGGAAATCAAATTCAATGTATTCATGTGGCGTATTCGCTAATGGACGCCAGCCTACTGGTGACGAGAGCTTCAACAGATCCAATAGACGCGGTTTCTTGGCTGGTTTAGGCAACTGCCACATGCTGCTAGCCTTTACCTGCTTCTCATGCAGCTTGCTTTGCTCCACGCCCATATCATCCACACAATCGAGCTCTAATTCTTCAACGTAAGGACGCTCGGTCGTGGTTAGTACTTGAATTTCTTCATAAGATGCTACAGTAGTTTCCTCTGGGTGACCACATATCAGCAGCTCAACTCGCATAGCTATAGAACCGTGCCATTTCAGTGGATATATGCGCAATGAGGAGGCTTCAATGGGTATCTTAAATAGAGATTGTACAGGTGCACGCGAATCCAAGGGGCCATTAAACATTTGTGGCTTATCCGTCTCATCCACCAAATAGTGATAGGCGACACCATCGTGACTGTGCAAAATCTGCCAAAGATTTAAAGCCAGTTAGTAAGTGTATCCATAAGCGAAAGTTGCTGCTTACCTTAAAGAGCGTTACATAATTGTCATATTCTGGACTGCCAGCCATGACAACGCCATAGAAGGGTTCAGGTTTTCCCACATTAATCTCTAAGTATTGCATTTGATCATTAATGCTGGGGGACCAGCTGCCAGTATGTGATTTATCCTTGGTTAAGCGTGCCATATGTGGTGCATGTTCCGGTGCCAGCTTGGAACTGGCATTGAAAACACTATCGGGCAGGGAATCTACACCATTTTCAATCTTGGGAATAAGACTAAAAAAAATATGGTAATGGTTGAAGATGTAAATAAAACTCTAAGCGTTTAAATTTTCTTTCAGATTTCTTACCGCTCAGGAGCGCATTCCATTGGCGGCGTTAAAGTAACCGGAAAAACGGCCAAAGGATTGGGTGTTACTACCTCCGTTTCAACTATTTTTAACTCAGGCTGCGGGTCGGGCTTGTTGGGCACACAGGTAAAGTCGTTGTCTATGCACTGACACACCTCGTATTCGCCAACAACTGGCATATGTGGCTGGACATACGACTCCTTCTTGTCCATGCAGGGACAATCATCCACGTGCACACATGTGTCTTCATCTCGCCAATATTTGCCCTGTTTGGGGCAATCCGGTCTGAATTTATCCACACAACCGGGCCTACAATGCTCTCCAGGCTGGCAGAGACCACGTTTTTTCAAAATGCTTCCATAGTAGTGACAGGTGTGCTCGCATTGATTAGCACAATCTGACCATTCCTTGCCATCATCGCACTGTTTAAGCTGCTCCAATTCCTTGTGTGGTTTGCCACAGTTTGGCTTAAGCTCCTGCACAGTGGAAATATGATCACATATGAACATGATTGGATTAAACATCATGAACTCGCCGCAGGTCTTCTCCACATAAATCCAACCTCCCTCCACACCTTTAGGCTGGCAATGTAGGAACTTATGGCAATCTCCCGAAAACTCCTTATATTCTGCAATGGTAGAATCGCAGCCAATGCCAATCTGTGGCTTTTCAATGGGCTTGGGCGTTGTTTCGAAAGTGTCATCACACTGGCAAAAGGCGCGCAGCTCATAGTCATGACACTTGCCCACACACACCAAGCCTGCATTAATATTGCATACTACATTCTCATCCATTTGCTCTGGTGGCTCGTGTGTATTGAGCACGCGGCATTCCACTTTGGTCATATACTGTTTAAGACAGGTGCCATAGACACTTTCCAGGCGATCATAGCGCGGCAGCTTTTCCTCATCATTAAGACGCACGTCCTTATTGGAGCTGTCGTTGTCCTTGTCAAACCAACGCGTCCAACCTTTTACACATTTCGTTTGATTTTGTGTGGCCATAGGTGGTAGGGTGGTGCCCTCTAAAAGTGGAGCCGGTGAATTGGGTGAAGCACACTTTACTCCACTGCAGATTTCTTTGCGCTTTGAGCAGCGACACGTGGCACAAGCATCCATAAAGGTAACATCGCCCTCATAATAGGTTTTACCATCCTTAACCATGCAGACGGGCTTGCATTCAGCCTTGGGCACACACTCACGATATGTGTCGTTCAAATAAATGAAGCCATCCTCGCATGGCTTAACATGGCAGCCTTCTATGCAGTTCTCCCGGGTACACATGCGTTCAGCAATGCCTTGGTCCAGGAAATTATCACAAGTTTCCACAGCGCAGGCAGGCGTGCAGGATTTATAGTCTGAGCAATGAGGATCACATTGCATGGCTGTAAATATCAGAGAATGTGGAATAAACTGATCTTTGGCAAGAAAATCCCAACTTACGGCAAAAATGAGGCGTGCGCCAGCGTATGTTGACGCCCTTCTGAGAACAGGCATGAGCATAGGCGGCAATGGCTGTGCACAGACACTCGCAGTCGCCGCCTTGGTCACAGGCACATGTATCGAAAATGCAACGTTTTAGATAGCGTTCCAGTGGCACCTCCGTATGACAGGCCTGAAACAGATCTGACTTCAGAGCGCCACATTTCAGCTGGGCCCAAGTCTCACGCTCCGGATGCTGCTTGCAGGCATCAATGGGCGCCTTAGGTGGTGCACAATGTGGTTGCAGTTTCCATGAATGTCCGAATAACATTGGACTTGTTTCCAGACCCAGCGACGGCGTTTGCATATCATCCAAGCCATTGTCATTGTAATTACCGCAAAGGCCACTAACCTTATTGCGCCATTCATTGCCCAGCTTAACATACACTCGCGTGCCCTCATCCCATTTAACTTGCAGCTTTAGAGGAATAACTTCGATAACTATGAAAACGCCGATCTTATAGATGTGGAATGCGCCATGTCCTTTGGAATTAACATTATCACGTAGCTCTGTTGAAATATTATGCATAAAACTTATTAGCAAGTAATCTTTGATAGATTCATAGAAATTCTTACTCTTAATAGCAGACTTGTTGGGATCCACAATGTAGGACGCGTCGGCACTAAGCTGTAAAGATTCCTGCACACGTCCAGTTAAAGAAATTTCAAGCGATTTAGAGCAAGTAACTCCCATAGTTCCACATAGCACATTCTGTATGGTAATGCTAAAGCCATCACCATTATCAAAAGCACCCTTGGACAGTACATAATCACAGGCCCCTTGGAAATCATAGTCTTGACCATCGTATGTAGTAAAATGAGAATCACCCCATACGGTACAGGTGGACTCACAGCCTTGTGAGGCGCACTGCCAGTTGCCCGATTGACACACGCATTCGTTGCAATCCTCCTTGATCTTTTCGCCATCGTCATAGCTTTTACCCGCATGATGGCAGGAGCAATTGGTGGGTTGCACACAAGTCTGACGTGAGGTGTCAAAGACATAACCCTCCATGCATACACAGCCTGGCAGACAATCTGTCGAGTCGGCTACATATTTGTCCATGTTCTTGCATGTCTTAGGCTCTTTTGGAGCACATTTGGTGAACTCTGCAAAGGGCTGCTTATCGCATTTGCTGCGCAACTCGGATGATGGTGGATACTTCTCTTTGTCGCCAGGCTCAGCATCTTGACAATCCCAAACACCATCGCTACAGGTGCATAGATCAAGGAACTTACCGCCTGGGCGCACTTCTTTGTAGCCCGGCCGGAAGCTCATGCCATCGTAGGTGCAGTGGCATTTTTTTTTGGGTACGCAAAGGCCCTGATCATTGATGTACTCGCCATGGGGACAGCGACAGCCCTCAACGCATTCCCTATTGCAAGAATTCTTAGTGGGCAGATCTTCACAGGTCAAGGCACAGCCATCGCCGCATTCGTCGTAGATTTGGCCAATGGGACATTTAACAGCTACAATATTAAAATAAAACAAAAAAGGATTTTTATACCAATACATTTATAAACTTGCGAATTAGTTTGGTTCCAAGTCCTTTGAACTTACCACACTCCTTGACCGCCATACGCCAGCCTGTTTTAATGCCCTGACGCATGCATTCGGTTCCATAGGCGGATATTATGGGACAGAAGCATTTTGATAGTTCATCTTTGCAGGCGCAGGTATCGTATAAACAATCTTCGTAGTACTGCTCTGGTTCTACTGTCCAATGGCAATCCTGGAAAATATCCTCCGTTATCCAAGCGCAATGCTTTTCGGCCAATGCACGCTTTTCCGGACTTAAGCTGCAAGGATGTGGACCTGTAGGAGTTTCAGCCTTAAATTGGCAGGTGTCCTTGGTGCGCCATTTGTCTGCGAAAGGTTCGACCGCCGTTTCCACATCGCCTTCGGGCGTCAGGAAATCATCTTGTGTGTTGGAATTAAAGGTGCCACACAAGCCTTGAGTTTGCCCTCGCAAACTAGCCGGTGCATCCACATAGACGCGCGAAACTCCATCCCACCAGACGCGTATGCCGCCAGCAAACTCCACAGTCAAAAAGGTAGAACTAGCACGACGCAGTAGAACCTCACCTACACCCAATATTTTTGGTAATTTGGCTATTGCCTTGTCATTGACAAGCGTGCTCATTCCTTGGCCCAGCTTGATATTTGCTGGTGTACCATCGCGCAATAAGAAATTTAAAGTCACCGATTTGGTGCACGAGGGATCATCTGGTGCCGCAAAGTTTAAGGCCTCTGACACTGCGCCTGAACAGGCAACATTTTCTGCCTCAACGGACATATTCTCAGTTTTTAGCAAATAATATGAACATTTGCCCATAAAGTCAAAGCGCTTGCCATCAAAGGTTTGATAATGAGGATCGCCAATCGCGCCACAGCGAGCGCCGCATTTGTCATCCGTGCACTTCCATTGTCCATTCTTGCAGGTGCAGGTATTGCAGTCCTTTTTAATACTAGTATCTGGTTTAAATTCGCGGCCTCGCAAGCTGCAGGGGCACAGCTCGCGGGTAATACAGGCATCTTTGTACTGCACGGTGCCTTCTGGGCAAAAGCAGCCCTCATTGCATTTGCCTTTGGTAGGCGCTATATCGGATTCACAGGTGGGTTCCACATCAGGACCACAAGCGCGATAGACGCGGCCAAAACTACAGCTGATGGCTATAATTATAGAGCGCATTGAAAAAATTATGCAAATTATTATCATGCCAATACTTACGACATATTTCCAAATTACGCCAACCATGCTCCAGCTTGATGCCTCTAAATGTGCATTCCTTGGCCAGCATTGCTATAGCATCACAATTACAAATCTCCGGATGCTCACGATGCGCGCAGCTGCAGTAGTCCTCGATGCAGTTGCGTATCAGTGCATCGAAGTTAAAGGGTTTAATACAGTCACCCAGCTTTTCATTGGCCAAGAGACGTTCGCAAACAGCTACTGCTTTCTTTAACTTGTTGGGATCACACGAATTCATGCCAAATTGCAATTCCGCGTTGTTTTGTGTGGAGCAATGCTGGGAGTGGTCATCTACGCGCCAGGCGTCGACAAAGGCTTTTGCAGTTTCTAGTTTAACGCCACGCTTGGATGTCATATCGTTTTTATAATCGCCGTCTAGTGATCCGCAAAGACCACCGACTTTGCCCCATATTGCTGGTCCAGCATGCACAGCCACATATTGATGATGATCCCAGTCTAGCTTAAGGCCTATAGATTCCAATTCGATTTGCACATGCTGTGCAACGGGCGTTACTTTCATGCCCATTACCTGCACAGGCATAGGCAATTTTTTGAGGGGTGTGGATAGATGAACAGTGCCATCTGAAGAAGCAACAAAGTATCATAATATATTCGTTATGCATCCATTTTCGACTTACTCAAATTCTCAAAAGTGTACATAACCGATTGCCATAATATCTTCAGAGAATGAGCACAACCATAGTTGGAGCCATATGGACAAGCTTTTAGAATGATATCAAAAGTGCCATCCACCTTATCGGTGATCAGTGTATGTGAACAGGACAATGGTGTTCTACGAAACAAAAGAAAATTTATAGAAACAAAGGCTTGGCAACATTTTTACATCTTTACAAGTTCAATTGATTCAGTATTTGAAATGGAACCGGTTCAAAAACTGAACTTAGTTTTTATAAAGAATTTTCACTTAGGTGCTATTGCGAAGTAAAGTAAAAGACTTGATATAAGTAAGAAACTCATCTTAAGTTAAAACCAATCCTTTTTAGAAACTTTTCAGCTCTACTTACGCATTTGAGTCCTTGTTTTATTTACTTGGAATTTGGGAAAATCAGCTACTTACTTAAAAACCAGACCATCAAAAGTCTTTATATTAACACCGCCCCAAGTTGTGCACAAAGACGGTTTGGGTGTACTATCGATAATAACGTCGACTTCGCTTGTCATATATAAGGAGTAACTGCCAGGTGATATAACAGTTTCTTCCGAAGACCACCACTCCTGCAGGGAAAAAAGGCTTAGTATTTAAAATATCATGTTTACGCTGCCCAGATGTAGTATAATAATTCTATATTTAGCCCGACTTACACTTCTGTGCTCCACATCCTTGTACTTTGCCAATAGTGCCAGCAGCTTCTCGCGTTCGCTCATTACATCATAGGAATAGCCACCGCTGAAGCCACCATGTATCATATAACCCATTTGTGAGACATGTTTCTGAGTAGATGAGCTAGACTGTATGACATAACCAGGTGCTGTAAGCGAACGACGTTTATCATTAAAACTAAAGGTACAGTCGATGGGTTGTCATACGGAAAATGCATCTTGGCGTCTTTGGTACATATTGTGCACTTTTGTAGCTGCATCTATACTCAATATCCAAACGTCCTTCCACTTTTAAGCCCGGCACCTGGGGGCAGGTAAAGTTGCAGCGCGCCTCCTCCATGTCATAGGCGCACTTGTAGTTACCATTAAAGTTTGTATTGGTCACGTTGCAGGAGGAGATGCCTAAAAAGTGTTTGGTTTTCCGTATCGTATGTTTATTTTGCTTTGACAATATGTACTTACTGTACTCGCAGTGCGCACCGCGATACATCTTGGAACACTGGCACACATTAAAGCTAATACACTGCCCACCATTTTGACAGGAAGGCGAACAAGTGGCTATGGTTTAAAAATAAGTTTAAAATGGATTTGATGTGGTTTTGGTAAAGCTTATTATATATATATAAATAGATTCACTATACTTACGTCCGCAATCAGGCGGTTTGGTGTAGCCGGTCTTGGAATGCACCCACTGTCCATCACGGCACTCAATATTGGTTATTCCGCTACCATCCGGAAATTGAAAACCGCGCATACACTGAGCGTTGCATAAACTGCAAAATTGGAGTATTTTTTTGAGTGATTTAAACTCGCAAGGCTCGAATTTACTCACTTGTTGGTGCAGGACACCTTTGAGTTCTTGGGCACAGGCGGCTTTGCTGCGCAAACTGATTTTTTATGCTGACAAAGAGGACCCGAAAAGTTCTCCGGACACTTGCAAACGCCGGCTTCAATGCAAATGCCATTGTTCTCACATGCAGGTAAGCATTGGGCCTGACAAGGCGGCACTTGCTCGTAGATGGAATCACGTATGATCCACAAGCCGCTTATGCAAGCGATCTTCAGCACTTTGGTGCCATCTGGAAAACTAAAGCTGCCGGGACAGATGATATCACACTGCGAGCCATGACAATTATATTGCACATTTTGGGGCAGTTCATAGGCTGGACACTTTCCGTTTGCAGCCAGCTGTTGGCGGGCATTCAGTAGAAAGTCCTGTGTACGGGATACGGCGGAACTAAGAAGGGAAACAAAAAAATGTATTTTAATTTAGACTGCTTATTAGATATTTCAAAGCGCAAGCATAAATTTAAAAAGCCAATTCAAAAATTAAAGCCAAATCAAAGCAAATAAAATAAACGCTGAAGTTACCCTTTGCCTAGACCAAGCCAACCAAGTGCTGAGTTCACAACCTGACGTCTAAGTGAAAAGATTTAAGACCATCATAACAGTAGTTTAACATATCTAGCTGTCTAAGAAAATAATTTGTAGGCGCTCTACTTACCCGGATGTTTTAATGCCGCCATAGCTGCCACCTCCGCCACCATAACTTAGTCCGGCACCGTAACCGCCAGCTGATCCGTAGCTGCTGCCCCCAGCTCCACCAACTCCGCCACCGTAACTTCCTCCACCCCCATAAGAGGTATAGACCTTACTGCGTTGAAATTAAATTTTTTTTTATTTTTATTTTATCTTTTATTTTATCTTTTATTTTTATTTTAACTGTACCTAACAACCGGAGCTTTCTTGATGCTAAATCCAAATGAACGTTCGTTCCGTTCCTTATCGCTGACAGCTTCCGGTACGGCTTGTGCCAAGGGGCTAAAATTGCGAATATAGTCAAAAGCGTAATTGAAATTATTATATATTGTAAGTATTATGTATATTTGATTATCTAAGTTAAAAAGGAAGTCCACGAAAAATGTACGGAAAGGATAACAAACTAATGGAAACTGCTTATGTGGCACAGCTTTATGACACATTTAGTTCAAAAAAGGATTTAGCTAATTAAAGTTAGTTAATTAGTTAGTTAATTAAACTAAGTACATATATAAAAATATAAATATATTTTTTTTTGGGTTAACTTGGTAGTCATATTTATTCTATGAAATCAAGGTCAAGGTTATTATTTTTTGTGTCGGAATAAAATAATTACTACATTATAATATAGTCAAAAAATTGAAGTTATTCAAGGACGAAATAAAAAAATTAAAAATCTTAAAAAAATTCAGAGAACTAATTTTTTCCTCTTTCCTAAAATGTAACATAAAAATTAAAAAACAGAAACAGAACAGGATCCTGGACTTTTTCTTAGGGCATTTTTTGTATATTTATTGTATATTGTATATAAATATATCAAATAACATAAAAATCGGTGAGCCTTTTTGTAGGTAAATCAAATTGAAAAAGAAGTATTAAGGGTTTTTTTAATATTTTTATCTTTGTGTTAAAACTATAAATAAACGAGTTTTTTTTCGAAATAAAACGAATGATGTAAATATTGTAAATTTTAAAGGACACTTATTTGAACATTTTTTTAAGCTTTTGTAAACTTTAAGAAAAAAAAAATTGAATAGACTACAAAGAATATTCCTTCTGGACTTTCTGTTTTTTCCTAATTTTTTTTTCAAGGTTTTAATACATTTTTGTTTTTTATTTTCAAGCAAGGATCTAAAACAGTGTATTTCACATTACTAAAAATTAATAAATCAGTCATCTTTTATCATAAAAAGACAAAATTATACAGAAATCGCATCTACATATCATGACCAATATCTTAAAATAGCTAACTTTTTAGGCCTTAAAGACTTTTCCTGAAAAAAATAGTGATGTTTGTAGAAAAAGTCACCAAAATGTTGTGGAACCGATTTTTATGATTGGAGACATTATGGAAAGGTACTCTATTCTGCTTTTAAGAAAAAAAATTGCAAAAAAATCCGAATTGGTACAGATTTTATGACATCATATGTGAAATAATTTTTTGAAAAAGGTCCTTTTTCACTAAAATAGTCCTTTTTCACTAAAAAAAAGAAGCTATAACAGGATAATAAAAAATACGGATTTTGAATGCTGAAACATTGCCCTAACATAAAATATAAGTCTCATCTCTGGAAAAAAAAATAAACTTCATTTAATCGGATAATTATTTTGAGCAATAACATTAATTTCATTTTTTATTTTTAACTTTTTTAGTTTTACTTTTAAAAAATTTAAAATCATAAGTATTTTTTTTTATATGTAATAGTTATTATTTATTATATCCTTTAAAATACGATATCAGAAAATTATTAAAATTCGTTTCAAAGGAATAATTTAAATTTAATTTTTTAATCTAATGTAATTGTACAATTATTTTGAGCAATAGTCGTTATAAGGACTACTCTCTGAAATTTTTTATATGCTTTTCTTTTTTCCAATTATTAAAAAAATTTAATTAATTTACGAAGAATTTATCATCCTTTCAATTATTTTAAATTCTTTGCTGGCTGGTATTTAATTTTGTATACATTTAATATCCTTTTTGAGGATATCATAAAATAAATTTAATTTCACTATTTTCGTTATGCACGTCTTATTTATGAACGACTTCTTTTAAACTAATAATTTATATTTTTTTCGATTAAGTAAACTTTGATTAAAACTTGTTTTTACTAATTAAATTTTTTATATGAATTTTTTTAATTATTACAAAAATGAATTAACTCTCGAAGAATTTAACATCCTTTCATTTATTTTAAACATATATATACATGTAATATCCTTTTTAAGGATATCAGAAAATAAATTTTATTTTACTTTTTCTTTATGTAGGTCTCATTTGGAAACGACTTCTTTTAAACTTTTACTTTATTTTTTTGATTAAAACTTGTTTTTAATGTTTTGAAAATAATTTTAATTTAATGTGTGTTTTTTGCATTTACTTCAACATAATTGTCTTTAAGGATTTCTCTTCCATTTTTTTTTTAAATAATATTTAAACAACACTTTTAAATTGAAGCTTTTACCACTGTCACTCGTCACATACTAGAACTGTTTTAGTGCACCAAATTTAAAAAATTACAAAAAAATTATTTTTTTCAGCAATTTAAAATATTCAATATTTTTAATAATTTTCTCAAACTAAGTTGTGTCAGGTACTATTAAGACTTTATTTTTTAACTTTATGTTGATTGTAAAGAGCACCAAGAAAATTTTTATTTGTATTCATTTCGCTTTTTTGGCAAACATTTTTTTTAATAATTTGCCACACATTTTAGGGATAAACTTAAAACTTAGAGTTTTTTTGATAGACTATTTAATTATTAAACTTAAAAGAACACATTCCGCACATTTCACTTTTACAAAATTTATATCCTTTCACTCACTTTAAAGATTCGTCGTCATCTTCCACAATTATATCGCCATCATCTGCCCTAACATTGCTTGCTAAGAGTAAAAGCACACAAAAATAAAATATTTTTTTTGCCATATTGATAATGGCAAAAAATATCCTTGCACTAATTGAGCAGCTTCATAGATACACTGGTAATCCTTTTTGTAAATACTGTAGCACTGGTAATCCTTTTTGCATATATTGTTTCACTGGTAATCCTTTTTCATATACTTTTTCACTGGTAATCCTTTTTGCATATACTGTTTCACTGGTAATCCTTTTCGCATATGGTATTTGACTGGTAATCCTTTTGTATTTTTTCACTTTTTAGCACTTTTCACACTTTAGTTCAGGAAAGACGAACGAATTAAACATCCAAGGCGCGCACACGAACGTAACTGAATCGGAGCCAAGCTCTGAAGCCCTTTTATAGCCCTGGCTAAGTCCAGCGCCATTTTGTTCTTATGTAGAATTTTATCAGAATTAGCTTCGGAGCTGCTTAGAACAAGGTCAACGTCAATAAGATTGCTCCAGGCATAGCTTAAGCCAAGTGCGCATTTGAAATTCACTTTTTTGCGGCATTTTATCAGACCTTCGACTTAAAATAGTGAGTAACTTTGCAATGTTGCTGATATGTGCTTATATAATAATTTTCGTAACTATGTCAAGTTTGTTTTTTAAAGAAATTATGCAAAATGCAAAGCTGATTATTTTGGCATTTGCAAAATTAAGGCATTTCCTGTACTTGATAACTAAATATACAAAATTCGCTGAAGTTAGTTTAAATATATCCAAACGAATTTTAAGTTTACTTTGATTATTCAGCATTTTCCTTCATACATCAAGGAACTGCTCAAGTGAAAAATAGTCAATAAAAATTAATTTTTTGAATGCCAGATGATGCTAAATTCTATCTCCTCTAAATTATTTGTATTTATTAGCTTACTAAAATCATTTTTTTTATATTTTTTTTTAATAAAACTAGGGGACTCTGCAGCCTACTCGCCATATATATCCTTGCATATAAAATATAAATGTCAACAGCGAAAAACTTTTTTATATATTAAAGAGATTATTTTCATTAATTACAATTTTTATATATGCAATATAATTTTAATGTTCAGCGGTTTTCCAGGCTTATCGCTCTCAAGCAAATTATGAATGAGTTGTAATTTTTTAATATTGTTTGCAAAAAACGAACAATGATCTTGAAATTTGTAAAAACGAGATTAAGCTAATAATAAACTTTATGTAGTGTTTTTATCAAATGGACCACGCGTCGTATGAGCTATTTTTAATACAATTACTTGTGAGTATTTTATGTTTTGCTATACAATATTGATATGACATCTTTAAGGCTTTTATTAATTTAATTCATAATAGATAGATTTAATAATAATGATGAAATAAGTTTCACTAAATGCTCAGCATTCTTAGAAAAACAAATAATGCAATATTGTTTTTAAAAAATATTCTAAAATTATTTTGCAAAAATGGAGAACAGATAAATAGAAATAAAAATTAGATGTTAAAATGAATGCAAACTTTTAAAACATACAGAAATTATCAGTGTTCATTATTTTTAATAGTTAGGCAAATTTTTTCAATATATTGTAGAAACGAAAAAAACATGTAGCCCTACAAAATATGATACAATATAAATATTTTATATTAATAAAACATGAAACTAAACTGATCAAAGATGATCACCATCTCTTGCTGATTTTTTTAATGTACTCAATTAGACATCTCCTTTTTAGTATTTTGTACCTCCGAGGCACCAGCCCTGTTTACTTAGTATAGTAAATATCACAGGCAATTGCTCCACTGCAACCTTTTGAAATTCTACAAAAATGGGCATAAGAAATAAGTAACATTAGTTTAGCATTAAGTTAATAGATAAGTGCATTTACTTACCTAAAATGCTTTATTGCTGCATAACATAAGGATCAATATCTTGCTTTTGCCTGACTGCCTCGTTCTCAGCGCCCACAGCGCAGGCCAGTAGTGAGTTAACTGTGCGCTCCTCACCTGCCTTATAAACATAACCATTGGCCTTGTCTATGTGATTGCGTAGACGCAACATGCTATCCGTACTGAATGCATCTAGCAGCTGAAAAGACACCAATGCATAATCTTCGACCATTGAACAAATTGCCTCGTTCAACTTTTGATATTTGCGCATGGTAGGATCATCGTCTATTTTATCTAGCAGATATTTTAGGTCCAATACATCTGTGTAGAAATCCACATTAAAGTGCAACTTGGACTCGTGCTTGCGCAGCAAATCCGCTTTGGATAGTACATTTACATGTGGCAGACTCATGCGCAGCATGGTATTAAGCGCCATCAGTAAGGTGGCAATAAATTTGGCAGGTTCCGAGCAGTAGTGTGAATCGATTAGATTTACAGTGACCAAACTGTAACGTTCGCGCTCCAGTCGCTCAAACACACGCGCCATGGAATTGTGATGAGTGTACAATTCAATTTGGCCGGGACAGTCGAACAAAAAGTAGTTGTAATTGGCGCTTAGTTTTCGAAGTGCAGGCAGCAGCCATTCATCAATGTGTTGCTCCAAATATTCAGCGCAATGCATGAGCGAGCCATTGGGGCCCAATTGCAGGTGCTCCATGCAGTCTTCTACTGTTATCAATTCCATAATGTTTAGCACTGGTGTATAGCCCATATTGTCATTAGCCGGATCCAAATTGACTACGCCAACTTGCCGGCCCAGCTCTTTGTAGAATTTGTATGCTTCGTGACAATATGTGGTTTTACCAGAGCCCGGCGGACCAATAACGAGTTGACCATAACGTGGATTTTCCACTTTAGGCTGCATTTGCGCGCGTTGTAACATTTTGCATCCAAAATAAACTTTGCCAAACAAACAAATGAGCGTAGGTATGCTAGTGTGACCTTAATATATGCGTATTGAAAAGGTGGCAGCATGCAATATGTGTTTTAAAAGTCTGGCAACTCCAAACAGTAGTAACGCAATATTTTCACATGTTATCGATGCACAGATGATTTGATGTCAAAGAAGAAAGTTAAAAATTTTTTAATGTGCATTTATACACATTTTTTAGTATGCAAAGCAGAGATAAAAAATACAACGTTTCTTTAAATTTTTGAAACTTTCTCGCTTTTTAAACCAGCTATATCGATTTTTATGGCCCCATCGACGTAATATATCGTACCTGAATATCGATGAGCTGACTTATCGGAATCTCAATAATCATATATATCGAGTTATTTTATTTATATAGTTTATAGCTAAGCGCAAAGTAGTAACAGTGCGGCTGTTTTTAAACAACGATTAAACACTACACAGTTTAAAATTAAATTTTCGTATAAAAATATTTAAAGTGCTTACAATGGCTCAACCACAACCACCAGCCTATCAAAACAGTGAGTTCTTACAAATGGATATTAAAAATTGTTTACCATAAAAGAACATACTAAAGTGCAAACTGTGACCACAAATGAGTCAACAAGAAACGGCTAAAAAAAATTGCGGCAGCGCCGGAAGCGTTTTGATTATGCCCATAAATGGAATTCAGTTCTCGCCGCGTGTGTGTGTGCAATAAAGAGATAAACAATGCGACAGCGTTGATTCCCCCACTCCTAATATCCGAGTTGCCGGTGAAAGCATTGCCCCAGCCGGCTAGCCGGCGGCCGCACCCCATTTTTTGTTGTAACATTTTACACTATAGAACATAATTTGTAGAATATTTGGAGTACATGTTGTCTGGTTTATCTATTGATAATTCCTTTTTGCAGAAAATATCTACGCTACGTTGCCCCGCACCCAACGTGGTCAACCTATTGTGCTAGGTGGTGATCCAAAGGGCAAAAACTTTCTCTATGCCAATGGAAACTCTGTAGTAATCAGAAATATTGAGGTAAGTAAATTGATATGCTTTAAAATGCGCTTACGGCCGAATCATATTATATGGCATAATCGTATGCTCCATATAAAAATTTTTTATTTTTGGACGCACGGCAGCTGCATTTTTCAAGCGTTATTTTTCCACTCGCTATGGACAAGGGGCTATGTGCATGTGTGTGAGGTGTCTGTCTGTCTTGTTCTATATTTATTTTTACACATATAGAAATAATACGGCAGCACAGCCGGCTGATGTTTTGCGCGGCTTTTCACAAATTATAAAGAAATACAATTTCTTTTCAGTCGTTTGCTGGCCACCCACTCACTCAAACATATAAACAAAACATAATAATGACAGAATTGCTAATTATGATGATAGACATTTAAAGTGCGTTCACACTAAGTAATGTTTGGTAGAGCTATCTCTAGATGAATCTTGTTTTTCAAGTGTGCCCAACCCAGACCAGGAGGATTAACGTCGTAACTTTAATTATAAATTGCATTGAAGCCTTTGTTACTCTTTAGAGACGGAATGACGAAATAGTTTAAAGAATGAAGAAAGTTATTTCAAATTTCAAAACTTAAAGCAATAAAGATGTGGCGAGGAGAACTCTGGAAATTTAAGTAAAAGTAAACAAAAATTGTGGGTCCTGCTAAGAAATTAGTATTTCAACTGTGACAACAGCAATTTTGGACTAGTTTCTAATCTAATGAACATAACTTTAAACGTGACCAAGTACAAGTAAACATTTATAGTGTGACCGCAGCTTAGACTTGTTGCCCTGCTATTATGCATACAATCTTGTGGTAAACAAATTTGCTGGTAAATATTAATTAAACTTAACTCATTTGTTTTTATATGCAATTTGATTCTTCGTCTGCTGTCATCTACGTTTCGCTGCTCTGATTTTGGTTAACATGCTCGTCACAGAACCCAGCCATTGCTGATGTCTACACGGAACACTCATGTGCAGTCAATGTGGCCAAGTACTCGCCAAGCGGCTTCTATATTGCATCTGGCGGTAAGTTTTCAACTCAGTACTTTCAAACTTCACACTTGGCAGTAATCTAAGCTCTCTCTAGCGTTAGTGTAAGTGCTTTCTAGCGTGAAGACCAATTTCATTGCCATGACTCACGTCAAAAGCAAACGGCAAACAAATTTCCATATCTTATCTCGTCTACGAATCATTTATTTCTTTACCAATTTGTTTGTATTTGCTGTTTATAGATGCCTCAGGAAAGATACGCATTTGGGACACTGTTAACAAAGAGCATTTGTTGAAGAACGAGTACCAGCCCATTGCAGGTCCTATTAAGGATATTAGCTGGTCGCCGGATAATCAACGCATTGTAGCTGTAGGCGAGGGTCGTGAGCGTTTTGGTCATGTGTTCATGTCCGAAACTGGCACCTCGGTGGGCGAGATCAGCGGACAGTCGAAATCTATTAATTCTGCAGATTTTCGACCAGCCAGACCGTTCCGCATTGCAACCGGCAAGTAGTTACTTAATATAGTTACTTTACTCTTTTCTAAACTCGGTGTGCTTACAGGTAGCGAAGATAACACTATTGCTATCTTTGAGGGCCCGCCATTCAAGTTCAAGATGACGAAGCAGGATCATTCAAGATTTGTGCAAGCCGTGCGCTACTCACCTGATGGCAAGTACTTTGCCTCAGCTGGCTTTGATGGCAAAGTCTTCCTCTACGACGGCACAAGCTCTGACCTGGTGGGTGAGTTTGGCTCACCAGCGCATAAGGGTGGTGTCTATGCCGTTGCATGGAAACCCGATGGCACAGAGTTGCTTACCTGCTCCGGCGACAAGACTTGTCGTCTTTGGAATGTGGAATCACGTGAGCTAATTAGTGAGTTTGTTATGGGCAACACAGTGGATGATCAGCAAGTTTCCTGTCTATGGCAAGGCGAGCATTTACTTACCGTGTCGCTGTCAGGCGTGATAACCTACTTAAATAAGGAAGACCCTACTAAGCCTCTGCGCATCGTCAAGGGGCACAATAAACCTATTACGGTTCTGACCTTGAGTGACGATCGTAGCACCATTTATACCGGAAGCCATGATGGCATAGTAACAAACTGGAATTCTGGTAATGGCGTTAACGATCGCATTACGGGCACTGGACATGGAAACCAAATTAATGGCATTTCTGCCTGGGGTGATTTTGTCTATACCTGTGGCATTGATGACAGTCTGCGCCAGTTCAGCGTGGAGGGTAATGCATATACGGACTATGTAGTTAAGCTTAACTGCCAGCCGCGTGGCTTAGCTATTTTGCGTAATGAAAATATTATTGCATTGGCTTGCATTAAAGAGCTGACTTTGGTGCAGGATCAAAAGAAGGTATTTTCCTTGCCTATAAAATACGAGGCTAGTTCGATTGCGGCTAATCCGGAGACATTGGATGTAGCCGTAGGCGGCGATGATCAGAAAGTGCATATCTATTCGCTTAAGGGCACTACGCTGGAATTGAAGGGAGAGTTGGATCATTTGGGCGCTGTAACTGATGTAGCCTACTCGCCGGATCTAAAATATTTGGTTGCGTGCGATGCGCATCGCAAAGTTGTACTATACTCCGTGGAGGAATATAAGGTAAGCTAAGCTCAAAGCGTTTATCTTTAGATGTGACTAATTTCTTTTTCATAACAGCCTGCACACAATAAGGAATGGGGCTTCCATAATGCGCGTGTCAATACTGTGGCCTGGTCACCAAATTCATTGTTGGTTGCCAGCGGCTCTCTGGACACTACAATTATTATTTGGTCTGTGACCAATCCATCTAAGCACACGATTATTAAAAGTACGTAAAAAATCGCGAATTTATATTTAAGTACTAATGTGGCTTTTACTTATTATTATTATTACTTATTTCTTTTGTTTAGATGCGCATCCACAATCGCAAATCACTCGCTTAGTGTGGCTGGACAATAACACTGTGATCTCAACTGGTCAGGATTGCAACACCAAAGTCTGGGAAGTGGAAACCATTTAAAATGCCAATCAACTATGTATTCAACAAGCCGAACATATTTTTATACTTAATCAGAGGAGCGAAACGGAGAAACTCCTTTAACTTTTGGGCAAGCTGCATAATGGCTATTTGCCGCAGTTCTTGTCATGCTTCATTTCATTTAAGTGCAACAGTTTACATTTAGCTATTTATATACCACAATCATTATGTCTTTAGTTTAAGCTCAAAGTGTTTGCTAATCATATCATGATTATAGTTTTTTGCTTTTTTAAATAATCTTTCATATTTTATAATACTTTGTAAAAGATTTTTTCTGAACCATGCTAGCGTGTTTTTTTTTACCAAATTATACATTTTTTAACTGAACTATAATTATTAAACACATGCATATATATAAGTACGCCTGCGTACGTAAATTATTGTATTATGAAATGAAATAAACTAGTTTTTTGCAAAAAACAAGAGCTACTTACATATTATAAAGTTTTGGAAGCATACTTACAGTTTAGTATTTTGACACAGTGCTATTAAAACTGTTAGGTATGTTTTGTGAATATGTTTTAGAGAGCTCAGTTTGAAGAAAGCACTATAGATTAAGTTGGTTTGCAATTTCTAGAAACAAATTTTAGATATTATTTTATTTACATAAAAACACATATTTCATTTGTGGCTTAATATTTATTTAATTCATGTTTTAGGCCTTGACCTTGTCTTTTTGTGTGCATGTTTGTGTAATTGTGTTTGTGTTGTATAAAAGACGTATATTATTTATTTAAAAATTCTATTAACTTACTAGAATGTGTAGGAGGTGCACTAGTTGTGTAAATGTGTGCGTGTAATTATGTGTAATTAAGACTAATTAAAACTAAAACGCAGCATAGTAAAGGTATTTTAAAGCCTCAGCGTGGGTTTAAAAAGGATTAAAAAATTCAAAAATAATATGTAACTAAAGATGATACCAAACTAAAAAATAAGCATTGTCCATAAATGCTAGAAAGCACTTTCGACTTTCAAGAATTTTGATTCCTTTAACGGAATATTTTTAAATTAAAAATAAATTTGTGCTAAAATTACAAATTAATTCTAAAAAGGTCTTTTATGTAACAAACTAAACATATGTGAAGTGTAAAAATGTGTACAGTACGAGTATATAGTGTTGCAAGGAGCTCTGACCAGAAGTTATTAGTGGTTGCTCTCATGCCTTGCTGCAGTGTATATAAAGAAAATAAAATGACGAATTGCGCTAAGTATCACAGCCGGGTCTAAAACGTTGGGATTGGTACACGGTAGGGTTAATTTCTTGTGTGTGTCTTAGGTGTTTCAGTTAAATATAAATATAACAATAATAATATATATAAATATATGCCTCTAAGTGGGTGGCGTTCCAGCATCGCTGGCATCCCCATTGCTGGCCAAGGTAGTTTCATTTTTGATTGAGATGGGTGCCTCATGCACTGCCGCCGCCAAATCTAGAGATGGCGTCGTATTCGATTCGGCTACGGCAACGGCAGCCGCAGCTGCTGCCAAATGAAATTGATTTGGCAAAAACAAATACGGATTGTTGCCCAGAGTAGTGGGCATGCTATCGACACTAGTGCCAAAGCTAGCGTTGCCTGCTGTCTGTGGCGATCCGGCTTCAGCAGTCATGATCGTATGTGTGGAGCTTGGTGCTGCAGCAGCAGAAGTTTGCACAGTCAGCTTGGTGACACGCTTTCTACGAGCTTCATTCTCACAAGGTGAAGGCGCGCCCGGATGACGATAGGATACATGTTTGCGCAGCGCATCCTTGCTGCGTGAGACATGTGAGCACACGTTGCAGGCATAGCTGTAAAAGATTTGTAGCTTAACGAAATATAACCAACCTTTGAGTCTTGACTTACCGCACATTTTGGTGTGTTTCCAGGTGCACACGCAGATTATATTGATTGCTCAGCTGCTTATGGCAGATAAAGCAAGTGGCGTACAATTTTGAGTTAGATGGTGGCTTACTAGACGTCGCTGGAGTAGGTAATTTTTCCGTTAGAGATAGCAAATTAGGCTCCGACTTGGCGCTAACCAATCCTGCACCGCCAGAGGCAGCTGCATCGCGTTGACAAGCTGCATATTGCTCGATATGCTGCTGTAACTTAGCCTGATCCTCTGGAGAAATATAAGTTGTGACATTATGTTGATGCGCCTGTTGTGCTGCCGTGGGCGTATTGGCATTATAGCTGCCAGCCTTGGTATATAGCTGCGCAGATGAGCTCATGGTGCTGGTATAGCTGGGTGAGGATTTTACAGGCAGCTGTGGTGAAAAGTGTGGCATAGATTGCGGTGTCAATGTAATTGGTGAGGTGGCCACATTGGGCGCACACTCAGTGCCGCTACTGCTGCCTACGCGCAGGCTTTCCACAATCTTATCGATGCGCTTTATGTCCTTTTGCTGATGCTGCTGGGAGTTCGTGCTGTGATTTGTATTAGAATTGCCCGCAGTGGACATTGTTTTCAAACGCTTTACTCCAAAGCATTCCTCCTGGTGTGAGTCGCTGGTGGGCGTCTCTAGGCCACTTTGATAGAGTTGACATTGCTGCTGGTATTTAGCTAGTAGCTCGCTGGTTTTGTTCAATGCCGTTTGGGAGAAGTTTAGAGGTTGCTGCAAAAGATTTGGATAAAACTGCAGCGATTTGAGAAAGAAGTTCTCCAAAGGCGTACAATCAGCTAATTTGTTGGCAAGCAGTGGAGCATTAAAGTTCTGACTAGGCAGCGGCGGCATGCCGAGCGTGCAACTGGGTGTAGGAGGCGTATGTGGTCGCTCGAATTCCATTGTTTTCTCTGGAGTTTGGGCGGCAAATGGAGATGTGCTGTTGGTGTTCTTTGCTGGCTTGGGTAGCTATGAAATAAAGGTGTAAATAAGATTAAGGAAACATTGACAACTTTAGCAGCGCCTCCAATCTTTGAGATCTCTTGTTTAATAATAAAGGCCAACAAATCTTTTTAACAGTATTTTTTTGTAACTTACATTATTATTCTGCACATCCGCCAGTCCTTTGATGCCCAGCGTCTCAGCCAGATTCAAGAGCATTGGTATTTGCTCCTCATAGACATTTACTTCGCCGGAGTACATAAAAGTAAGCAGCGCCACAATGGCACCAAAACTGGCGCCAGGTATTATTATAACCGGATGATTACTTGCCTCCAGTGCACGAAAGATTTCCATAAAGAAGCTGCTGCAGGCGCTAAGCACCACACGATGCGCACGCAATGTGCGTCCCTCTGCCGATATGGTGACGTCTGTCAGATGCGATTGGTCCAGCAGCACGGGCAGCGTGCTCAGCAAGCTAGTCTGGAAGTAAACACATCGTTAGATAACTTTAATTGGGTTACATCATAAAAATACGCACAAAAATTGTTGCCGGGTTGTTCGCCTGGGCTAAATTTGGGCACAGGGCCCCAGGCGCAGCTGCCCGGAAAACATTTGGAACATGCGCTGGCAACAAATGCAATTGCCTAGCTGAACCACTACCACCACCACGCACCCCTCCTACTTTAGCTAAATGTCGAAATTAAAATAAGTTTGTGGTCGAAATTCTTTTGGATTTTGGCAATTGCACGAAATTTTCATTTATTTGACATTTTTTTCTTGGTATTTTGGACAGTCAGTGCTACGAGCACTTAACACACCCCTAACCCGGCCCTCTGTGGGCGGACCGACTCTTTATGTGGTAGTTTAAAAAAAAATATTGTCACCATATGAGAGACACAAATATATTTGATATATTTAAATGGCTCATAATAGTACAGCAGCGATTCTTCATATGTATTAACGATGTCCAGCGAATTTTATATTCGTATTCTTGAGGTCCCACAAAATATAGCTACGTGAGCAATACTTGGCGACATCTTAAATGAATGCAATTATTTTTGGACATTTTAAAGCTTTGATATATTTTGGCCACAATAAATCATAAGATCATCACTAGGTAGTATATGTATAGAAAGATGATCTCAGAAAGTCTTACTAAAGGTTAAAAGCCACAAAATGGCTGTATAGTTTGCTTGACTACAAGTTGTGGAAATGCACTTGGTCTGGTGGAGTCTCCAGGCTGTCTCAAAATGCCGTTTCATTGAATCCAGTTACGACCAGGAGTCATTAACCATTAAATAGAATAAAGGGAAATGGTCAAGGTCTGCCAAGTGAGAAATATTATTATTTTCCTAACCTGAATTGAAAATGTGTTCTGTTCCTAACAATTGTTATACCCAGTGGAATACAGCTGACTGTGGGAAACCCTTTTCCCTTTTCCCCGTACACTAAACTTTTGGTAACTAAGGAACTGGAAGTTCAAACTGCTTGTATAGGGTGGGCCATCTGTTGGTTTGGTAATTTAACACTCATAATTCGAAACATACCAAATAGAAAAATTAAAATTCAATTTTGTTCATGGATCGATTGCTATAAAAATGGTCGTTTTGTAAAAAAAACATAGTTGAGGCCAATGCGGACGATTCGCCGGGAATAGCGACGCTACAACTTTTTACAACAAGAATTTAACCTTGATAGGAGCACTTTATATCGAACTTTGCATGCGGATCTCCATTAACACGTTTACAAGATTCAATTGAAGACCCATAGTTGAGGGCAATGCGGACGATTCGCCGGAAATAGCGACGCTACAACTTTTTACAACAAGAATTTAACCTTGATAGGAGCACTTTATATCGAACTTTGCATGCGGATCTCCATTAACACGTTTACAAGATTCAATTGAAGACCCACGGATAATTTTCAGCGTCGGTTATTGGTTCAATGGATGGAAGAACAGCAAAATGAGTTTTCACCAAAAATGTCCTCGAAAGCTACGATGTTCGCGTACGGGCCTGGAGAGTCAGCCACGATGACCCATTTGGGAGATATTATTTTTCATACTTAAATGACTAGTTTCAAATTTGCATTTTGTGTATACTATTTTGTTGGAAAATATATGTACGAACAGATTGCCCACCCTATATAAATTAAATTTTCGCTCTAGGACGTTGGCGACTGATCACAAATTAAGCCCTTTTTCGCTCTAGGACGCTTAGTTTACGAGTTATAGCCATTTAAAGTTTTGGAAAAAATCTTTGGAGAGGGCTTTCACGAGTTATAGCCATTTAAAGTTTTGGAAAAAAATGTTGGCGAGTGATCACAAATTAAGCTCCTTTTCGCTCTAGGACGCTTATTTTAGAGTTATAGCCATTAATGTTGTGAAAAAAATTTTTCCCTACTTCGAATGCTCTCTGGAATTTCTTTGTAGATTTATCTCTAACATCGTCTTCCAACATTATTGATCAATTTTTAGATTTAAGCTACGGATTTGATCAAAATTGGTGTTTCGGTATATTTATTTTTTTGCTTTAGTATTTTTTTTGCTATTCAGTCTCTGGTCACTTTATGTTGTGCATAACAAATTTTCCAATTATTTAAGTATCGGATCCATTTTGTTTTTTTTTTTAATACAAAAAAGAAAGATCAAATTTTTAAATGAATAATAAGGCATGATTTTCATATGACTCATTGAGAGCTTTTTTGTGTTTAAAAGAAAGCCGATTTTTACAAAACATTTTCCAAGATGAGATTTCAAGATTGTCCCTATAACAATAGCCTTATTCTATTCTATACGGATTTAATGATACATCTTAAAAACATTTTGGTTCCTAGATTCGATTTCAAGCCCCTTACACGTCCCCTTATTCCTAAGTTTAAAAAATATTCAGTTAGGGTCCACTAAATTTTAATAACAATAATTTGCTTCTGATAGTAAAACCAAGACACTTAATTGCAAAGCTAATTATTATTAGCTTATCTCGAAAGCTGATACCGAAATTCCTTAGAAATTAAATCTTAAATCTTCCCGAACTCATTTCCTAACATCAGCAAAATATTTTTTTTTAGTTTTTTATAATTTTCAATATAGTAATTAAGTAGTTTTTAAGGTACTACATATATATTATTTACCTGATGATTATGCCAGCGCAGACAAAATTGTTGTTGATTTTCATTATGTTGTTGTTGTTGCTCCAATTGATGTTGTTGCAGCTGCTGTTGCTGTTGTTGTTGTTGTCTTGTATTTGTTGTATTTACATGTTCCATAATTCATTGAGTTTTTTGCTTTGTTATATTTATTGCTTTAATTACATATGTTGCAAGTCTAAAGAAGCTATAAAAATTGTACAAAATTTTACAAAACATTATCTACTTATTTATTATTCTCAAAATTGCAAAAATAATAATTTACACTTAATTAAAATGTAATTTTAGTGAGTTATTCTTTTGCACATTTTCTTTTGTTTATTTGCCTTTCGTTGCTTTGACGCTTTATTTGTTTATTTATTTATTTAAGATCGTTGTTTATATTTTGTCACCACACACTTGTTTTGGTTAAATTTAAGAGTAAAATATTTTTGGTTTTTAAGAGCAAAAGTTTGCTCAATTTTTTTTTGTTGCTTTTGATTGCTTATTTGGTTATGGCGTATGCGACGTATACGTATTATGGCGTAGAAAAAATATTACTCATACGCGTGGTATGCCATTATGCAAAACTGCATGCATGTGTGTATTGGCAGAATATTATAGGAGATTTCTTACGTGTTTTAAAAAGGGCAAGCAGAGTTCGTTGTTTTTAGAGTAAATTATTTAATTTAGCAAAAAAAAAAAAGGATTTACTGCCCTTAGTTAAATAAAGAATAGAAGAACCTTGAACTTATAGTATATGTGATTAAATCTGTTTATTAAAAAATTATTAATTTATTGTTATGAAAAATAAAACAAAATATAAGAAAAATTTATAGGCGTATTTAGATGTATTGCGTATACGTACAGAATACCAATATACCATTTAGGCTGGTATTCACAAAGCTTTAATAATTTTTTTACTAGAATTTTGTGGCCATAATATATTAATATATTAAAGTGCTTTTGGTGAGAGTTGGAACAAGAGTTTATTACGCATTTTATAGCCTTATTTTTTTAAACTTATATTATTATTCATTATATATAATATTTGTATTAAGAATGATGTATGCCAAATTATCTTCTAAATGTCACATATTCTTCCACCAACATGATATAACCTTCTTCCCCCTGCATGCAGGTTTGTCAAACTCTGAGCTATTATTCAATGCAAATATATTTTTACCCACAGTAATTCAAAATTCAGATCATTGCAAAAAATAATAATATTTTCGTTATTAGTATTGGGTTTGTTGTACGACAAGCGTGGTATGTAATTAAAAATGCTTGCAATTATTATTATTATTATAATTATTTTACCCAAATACTTTATGTTAATTCTAGGATATGCCGTTGCAACCAAGGATGGAGAAATTGATATTATTGAAAGAATTTTTATATAGTATACCAATGCAATGCTGCCTTGCATTATAATAGTAAACTTAAGCTAGAAATACCGAAATCTTGGCTAGTAAAGTGTGACCATATTCCAAAAATATTCGTTTTCTTAACAATGAGCGATTGTGAATAAAGTGTCACCATATTAAAAAAAAAAATTATTTTTCTTTACAATGCATTGTATCAAATTTAATCAAAATCGGATGGCTATATGATATAGCCTCATAGGTCGGATCGCTCAAAAACAGATTTTTTTTCAAAACTCGTCTGTTTCTAGCTTGTCTTAAAAGATATCGTAAACAAATTTGGCAATCAAATTTCCTTCGGCGGACCAGATTTAATTGCAATTGCAGTTACATAAGCCATCTTTTTTGTGTAAAATGATTATTTTTAGTTGTGCATGGCGGCAGGCTTGAGGGTTCAATAATTCATTTGAAGACGGGGAGTTGTGCTGTCTAACATATTGAAGAAGTGGTGGTTTTTTTCTGTGTTTGTGTTGAACATTCTGTATGCATGCGTTTTGTTTGCAACACAGTACGTGTGAGTCTTAGGCTTATGGGATAGGACCGTGCCGACCACTGAATTAAAGTATTGACTAATCATTGGATTTAATTGCAGGCTTGCAAAAGGCGCCTAGTCCTTTCATACGGCAAAAGGCTTCAAATATAAGCTTTAAATTGCATTAATTTGAAATTCACTTTGCTGCAACAAAATTAAATTTATTGCAGCTAGAACAATAACTTGAACAATAGCCTTGGTACAAAAAAAAAAAGCTGAACTTAATTAAATATTTATTTTACCGAAGCGAACTACCTGTGATTTCTAGATCATGCTACTGTTTACCATGGATGGAGATAGATATCGAAAGGCCAACGAAATTGAACTGGATATGTCTGTCTGTTGGTCCGTCCGGATCATTAATTATATGGACCAAATAATAAGAAAAACCTTCTGGTTTCAAAAGAGTTTGAACCCAAAAACTAAATTTCTTAATTCGAAGATTTATTTATTTATTTAATACAGTTAAGTAAATTTAAAAAACTAACTTAACTAAATTCTAGGCACTGGCAGCAAAAGGCCTTCGGCATTAATTCGAAGATATATCTCTTATTCCTAAGTAAAAAAAAATTATTGTATTTTATTATTTATAGTAAATAAAGCCAATTGTAATATAAAGATGGGATTATTTTATTAAAACTCTCTTAACAATAAAAAAATAAAACTTTGTTCCAATTTTATTTACAATCTGTTCAAAAACAATCAGTAAATTATGTAAAATTATTTAAACAATGGCAGGAGCAGCTAGACTCCTTTGAGACTGTGTGCTATATACGAACTTATAATTATTATATAAAAATTCTGAATTAAAATTTACTTGAGACATTAAGGACATGAAATCTTTTAAGTCTTTATGTTTAACTATTATCTGTCTTGATTTTCTAATAATCTTTTCATATATCTAAGGCTTTTGCTGACCTCTTCTTTAACATACCAAATATTATAAAAATATTTTCTAAAAATTGTATATATTCTAAGCTGCATCATTTGTATTAAAAGCTCTTTAAAAGCGACATCAATAATCGACAAATTTATTTATCCAAATGGCAAGCCAAATGCAAAAAAAAAAAATCATCAAGAAATCATAAGCTCAACCAATGACTGCATGCAGCCCTGGTTTTCATAGTTCACTTTAATTATATAATTTGTAAGCTTTTAAAATCGCCTTCGATTTACTATTTAACCAACGATAAAAGCCCATTGCCTCGTAGTTTCACAAAAACCTCAGGATATAATCAAGATGTTAAGACCATTTCAATTTCAAGATAAATTGCTGCGTTTCCTGGGCCTCCCGATTGCAGTCAAAGATGAGGATAGTAGCCTAATTTTCAGACTCAGGCTTACATATTTTGGAACTCTTCATTTGGCGGTTTATTTAGTACTCTTTTATGCTATAAAAGATGTCAGCTCTATGCAGGATCTAACCGCATGCCTGAGCATATTGTTAACCACCTTATTAACAGTTCAGAAAGTATACACCTTAATATACTACAAAAAGGACTTTGTCTATATAACCGATGTCTTTAAAAAAATGTATCAAAAAAGTAAGGTAAAATGTTTACTAAAACTTTATGGTAAATTAAATATTTGTTTAAAATTAACTTCCAGAGCTAGAGCAGCAGTCAGACAACTATGTGGGCCAGGCTAACAAATTGGCCCATACGCTGGGTCGTACCTACTTCTACTCCTGCGGAACCACTTCAACTTACTTTGCAATTGCTCCTATGATTGATCTCATTATAACCAAAATTAGTGGAAAGGATTACGTACGCGCATTACCCGAACCCATGACGTAAGAAATCATGGACTATGTCAAACTAACACTGATTAAAATAAAATCTTCATAGATTTCCTTTTAATACGGTCTCAAGTCCCGGCTATGAGATAGCCTACATTTTTACTCTAGTCTCTCTGGTTAGCATAACCTGCCACGCCTCCGCCGTCGATGGACTCTTCATAGCCCTGGCGCTGAATTTTCGTGCGCATTTTCTGGAACTGCAGCATGATATAAAAACCTTCAATTACAATCTACCGGAAAAAGTAGTCAATCAGAAACTCAAAGAAATTGTAAAATTCCATACGACTTTGTTGGAACTGTATGATCAATTTCGCGTGATGTATAAACCCATCGTATTTAGTCAGTTTGCCATGACATCTGTCAAACTGGGCTTTATTATTTTTCAAATTTTAACGGTGGGAAAATCCTAAAATACAATTTTATAATCTAACTTCTTGAAATAACTCTTTACAGAACGTCAATGCTATAATGTTTCTTATTATCTATATTTCCTTCTTGGGCACGATTATGATTCAATTGTTTATATACTGCTACGGTGGAGAGATGATCAAATCCGAGGTAATTAAAAAGCTTTTTAAATTAAATCAGATACTAAAATGATTATTTTTTATGACAGGGCCTTAATATTGATAAGGCTGTACAATTGTCGAACTGGTATGAAGCCACTCCGAAGCAGCGTAAAGTTTTGGTTCTTATAATGATGCGCTCCCAACGCGAGCTACGCATGACAGCAGCCATGTATGAGGGTTCATTGCCCAACTTTATGGCAGTCTGCAAAGCCGCCATGTCTCTTATTACAGTGATACAGTCTGTGGAATAATTGTTAAAATATCTAAACAAAATAACTACACCTTAGAGATAGCTAAAAGTGCACTCTGATTTCAGACGATGTTTGGTATATGCTTTGGGGTACCTGAAACTGAATTCGAGGCCAATACATTAGGTTTCTGAGAAGCCCACCAAAATAACCCATTGCATGGGTGGCATGCTGCGGTTCATTTAAACTCGAAACTGGATTCAGCGGCTTTAAAATAGAAAAACATTATCTGACCTATAAATCCGAAAGTATATTTTTTTTGTGTAGCTGTGTAATAATAATCTTATATATAAAATTCTCGTGTCACAATGTTATGTTCCTTCTAAGCTTAGGATCTCACGAACGGCTGAACCGATTTGGCTAATTTTGGTCTTGAAATGTTCGTGGAAGTCCAAGGATTGTTTAGGGTTGAGAAAATATAACAAAATTGCGACGAAAATACTAAAAAGGACAATTTAATTTTCCAATACAATTTTTTTTTTATTTAGGTTGGCATTGTGTACATTGTCAGATTAACTAATATTTTTTAGTTAATAGTTTTTGTCGAAAGGAAACACAAAAATTATAAACGATTCATGTTTTGATTTCTGTGTAAAATACATATGATCAGATCAATATTTGCACATAATGCCGCCAAAAAGACGTAACATTGGGAGACGTTCGCGTAGAACTCAATTGTAATCATCCCGAAGAACAGCTGAAGCTGAGGAACAACGTTTACAAAGGAATGAGTTGAATCGATTAAGAGAAGCAAGATCACATTTTGCTCATACATGCTCGAATGAGAATGAGACGAAATCGGGATTATCAGAATCAATCAGATGAAATCCATGCAGAACAGAATTTAATCCAAAGAACATTCAGGCAAATGCGCAATGCAATCTGCACAGAGCTGCATTCGAATATAACAATACGACCGATTATAGCTCGCGTCAATCTGTTGTAATTGGAACAATGAACAAGGTATGCGACCAGTGCCAAGCACTGAAATTTCCCAATGAAACAGCAGGCCTGCTTATTATCAAAAGCAGTGTATTCGGAGAGGTTCGCTGCTGGATGTATTCGGTAGAATGGCAGAAGAGAGGATTACCTCAGAAAATACTACCGCATGAAATTGATGATGTGATATCGGCGGAAATCCCAGTTCAAACAAATGATCCAGAATTGTTCGAGGTTATCACAAAGAATATGATCCACGGACCATATGGTGTGCTCAACCCAACTTCACTATGCATGATCGACGGCAAATGCTTCAAAAGATATCCAAGGGCATTGACTTCGGACACTGTTACGGGCTACGATGGATACCCATTATATCGCCGTAGATCAACAGAAGACAATGGCAGATCAACCACAATCAAAGTGCAAAAACAAGAAATTGAAATTGACAATCGTTGGGTTGTTCCATTTTCGCCATTATTATCAAAAACGTATAAAGCCCACATTAACGTCGAGTATTGCAACTCAGTAAAATCAATAAAATATATCTGCAAATACGTCAATAAGGGAAGCGATATGGCGATTTTGGGTGTGAGAGCCGACAATGTGAATGACGAAATTTCACAATATGAAATAGGATGTTGCATTAGCAGAAACGAGGCAATAAGGCGAATTTTCTCATTCCAAATTCACGAACGACACCCAACCGTTGTCCATTTAGCAGTTCATCTAGAAAATAGTCAACGTGTTTCTAGACGAGCGAGCGGAGCGAGCGTGCCGAAGGCCGGCTAGTAATAATATATAAATAAAGTTCATAAAATTGGAAATTTATTTTTTTTACTATTTGCCGAAAAGCAACAAATGAATCCTCAGAAATTGATCTTAAAATCAACTGCACAAAAACGAAAAGTTTGAGGGTAAGCCCCACTAATACAAGTGCACTTGGAAACCAAATTACATCATCCGGAGGAGCATTGGACGATGTAGACTGCAGAATTCGTAAACCCAGAGCTGCCTTTGAACAATTAAATAGATTCTGGCGAGAACCGAATATCCAACCGTTGTCTCAGAAGCGTATTACGTATATGGTGGCCCCGAATCATCAATGTGCGCCTTTGGGAGCTTTGTGAACAAAAACCAATCGAGATTGAAATTCGCAAGCGCAAATACGGTTGGTTGGGTCACACGCTGCGCAAAGATTATGATGAGATACCGCATGCAGTTCTGGAATGGAACCCACAAGGCAATCGATCCAAAGGCAGACTTAAAATGACCTGGCGGAGGACGCTCAACAGGGAGACCGGAAAGTCCATCATCGAGCTACGAGCAATGGCGCGAAGCAGAAATTCTTTGTTAATAACTTATGTGAATGACTACGTTTATAATTTGTTTAAATTATGAATATGTCCTTAATAATAATAATAAGAAATCCAGAGAAAAGTTCTTTTCTTTTTCCATAAGCAACTATTTCCAATATTGTAATTCTACTGCGTCTATATTTTTGTAAACCTGAGATTACATTTAAAGGAAAAATTCTTTTTACTCGCAGTTATTTAAAATTCTGTTTGCTGGACAATTACTTGTACATAGAATAACCTTTATTCACAAAACCACTTGCAATTAAACAATTATCTAATCCAATAATTGCGCTTCTTGTATTTCCATTCTTTTTAAGTTCATCGGCTGTGAATAAGCGTTCATGTTATTGTTACCAGGGATGGACATGATATCTTAGTTTCGCATTAAAGTTCATGTTATTTAAATAATCATCTTAGTATTCTATTTCATCAAAAATAAAACACTTTAACTAGAAACTTGGCATATACTTGACGATTTTTGTAGGTCTAAAAAGATACAACATAGACAGCGCCATGCTCAGCTGAGGGGGTGCTCAGCGCCATTGAGACATGAGAAATTCTTGAAGTAAATGGGTTTATTTCCTGAAATGTGTGCTTAATCATAAAAATTAAAAGCTTGTTTTCAAAATAATCACATTCAGCATCTTGGATTACGGATTTTCGGATTTTCGAGAGAATACTTTTAACTTTTAAAGTCAACATTTTGTGTTAAAAGAACAGAATAATTGGCCTTCGAAATGGTGCTGGATTCTTTTTCGGACGCTAAAAGCTTTTCATGGAAAATTTACAGAAAAGAGTGGACGAATTACAAAAAACATTTAGAAAAATCGAACACAAAAAAATTCTCTATGGACAGAAAATATGATTTTAAGCCTTCAAAGCGGCACATGGAAACCCAAAAGGCAAATTTAGTTTAGTAATAGTGCAGTTTATTGATTAGGAATAATAATAAAATAAATAATTTTATGCCTATACCTATTAGAAGTCTTTGTGTGATCTTAATAATTTTACAAAAAGACTCATTTTCGATTACCAATAAAAATATTTCTACATAAATATAACTTATTTTTAACATTAAATTTTTAAATGTTCTCCCCAAAATTATATTCAAAAGCTTTTGTTGTAAATATAAATTGAATTGTGTATATAATCTAAGCTATAAAGACTAATTAGTCCATTCCTTATCTATTAAAAATATTAGGATCTCACATATTGTTAGAGAAAAAATTGATATATATTACAAATCCTCAAATTTTTATGTGAATATACAAGATGATACCACTGACTTTTTTTCTGATTTAATATAATTAACAATATAAAATGCAAACAAAAAAATAATATAATAATGCAGTTAGACTTATAGAGACTATACCGCCTGGTTAAGTATTATATCTGAGATTAGTGTGCGTGTATGCTTGTGTGTGTGTGTGTGTGTGTGTGAGACGTTTGGCTGGCAATTAAACTAAATTTATTTAAATAAAATAAATTTGCTTTTGGTTTTTGCCTTGGTTGTTAGCCTGGCTAGCTGGCTGGCTGACCAGGTCCGGGTCGGTCTGCCTAGTTGCTGTAACAATTGGATGTTATGTCTCTAGTACTCTTATTGTTGTTATTGTAGTTTAGCACTATAAATCTGCCAATTTCCATTGTTGTAGTATCGTAGCCAGCCAAGCTAAAACTAAGTCAACGCCATAGCTAACAAAATTTGTAGCTTGTCCGAGGGATATCTATTTATAATGCGAGGGCAGGTTTATATGTTAGTAGAAATTTTGAGTTTTCCGCATAAGAACTTGAGCAATATTTCTTGATATACTATTTTAATTATAGGGAAAGGTTTCCTTCATATGTGTTTCAAATGAGATCATCATGTCAGAAATAAAAAAAGAAGAAAAATAAAAGTGCGTAACTTAGTCTGCAGAAATCACGTCACGAATGTTTAGACAAGAAAGGGCTATCCAAACGATGTGTGTCATCTCTAGCACGCGCCAATGAGCGCAATAGTGTGACCAGTTCAAAGCAACATTTGGCAAAGATCAAAATGAATATTTACGCAGTTTTTTAAATGAAGACAAATAATGTATCCATTACATTGAATGTAAATACGTCAGACAAGTTTTTGTGGGATGGCAGCCATGTTATTTCCATTCAATAATGATTGCTGACGATTTGCTCAGAACTATTAAAAGATTCGAATTTAAAAATAGCATTTTTTAACAGGCCACTGGTGACTACCTATGCTCCACTGACAGTTAAGGATAGTAGTAGAAGAAGACGCGTGACTAAAGTCATCATGAAGCCCATCTCCAGATTTTGCCTTCTCCTTATACAAATTTTATGGAGACGATATGCTGAATTTGTAGAAGATAGTTCTAAACTCGCTTAGGGTCTGGTGATAGTAGATTTGAAAATTTTATTAAAATTCGCAAAGAACTTCAATCCAAAGAGTCAAAAAAAATTTTTCTTATCTGAATTTTAAATTAATTAAGTCAGAATTTTTTGATTTTTTAAATTTCATAATAAAAAGAGTGGCGCATAACAAGTCAAAAGCTTTTGGATGTCGAAATTAGACAGCGGAAGTGGCGCTAGATTGGCCACACGTTGAGGAGACCAAACGACAGCATCGTGAAGCAGTCCTTCGAATGGAATCCTCAAGGTACACGGAAAGTTGGTATATCAAGAACTACTTGGAAATCAACAGTATTGGCCGAAGCAGCAACACAGCGTAAAACGTGGTCACAGCTAAAGTATCTGGCCGCAGATCGGGAAGGATGGAGGAAGTTTGCCGCCGCACTATGCCCCAACCGGAGTTGAAGGACTTGAAGAAGATCTTGAAAAAAAAAATATTACTTGGTGGGGATACTAAATTTTTTATAATAATCTATTGACCCTATTTTTTTTTTTTTTTAATTTCACTAACTTTTGAAATTTGTATCTTCAAACAATTTTATGGAGACGATATGTTTAAATTATAGGGCCTGTCGAGTAGAGATTTTTAAATTCTATTAAAATCCGTAGGGAACTTCATGCTAAAGAGCCACAAGAAATTTAAAAAATTTTTCTAATTTTTTTCTAATCTTAATTTTAAATTAAGTGCAGTCAGAATATTAAGATTTTTTAAATTCTATAAAAAAAGTCAGGATTTTGAAAAAAAAATATTTGGATGGGATAGAAAATTGAAAAAAAATAAATGTTAGCTAAATCTATACAAACAATTTTCTTGGAATTTCACTAACTTTCGAAACTGCCCTAAAATGCCAAAAGAAAATGCATAGAAAATGCAGCAACAATCATTGGAAGGCAACTCAAGTGACAAGTTGCTTGTTGCTGTTGTTTTTGTTGGTATTGTTGTTGTGCCCAGCATGCGGCTGTTGTTGTGGTGGCCAAGAGACAAGGAATTTTCTTCATTCCATTATGTGTATGCGAAAAATCGCATCAAACTGTAAGTATTTTTCTATTAGAGAAGACATTGGCCGGCCTTTTTGGCGCTCGTTCACAAAAGTGTCTTCTAACTATACGCGACTTGCCCGGCTGTCTATGCCTTTCCCTAACTCTTTGGTATTTTCAAATTTTACTTGATTTTCCGCTTACTCACTATGCAAGAGGTGTGTGTGTGCTGTGTGTGTGTTGGGTGTGTGTGTGTGTATGTGCTTGATATTTATTTTTAAATTGCCACAAAAGAACTGTGCTAAACGCTCAGCACTGCCCTGCTACTCCCGCCTTTGTTGTTGGCTGTCTATTTTGATTTGTTGTCCAAGTGGCACCTCAAGTGAGATTTCATCATCGTCATCATCCAGACCAAAAAAGCAACCTCCGCGGCATGTTCATTATTTCCGTTGATGCGTAATATTTTACACCTAATCACTCATACGACATGTTGGCCACTTGATTTCCAGTCAGCTTTTGAAACAAATTTGCGCTCATTGGACATTTATTATTGCCATTTTTTTTGTAGCATTAATTCACACTCTACAAAAGATTTGCTTTGAAAATTTATTATGTTATTTGGCATTTTGTTTTTGTTTTTTTTTTTTTTTGTTATTTACATATTTGTTCCATAATGACTCGCGCACATAAATATTTTCCAATTCTTATTTTTTCCACACAATTTTTCACTTTTGTCTTAAAGAGTTGTCACGCGGCCTTTTGGACATTTTTGTTTTGTTTTATATTTTTTTTAATATGTATTAGTTTGCAATTTTATTTTATTTTTATTTAAGCATATTTTTTTTAGGCCAGTTCCACACGTGCGTTTAATGGCATAAGGTTTTTTTCTACTTTGTTTGATTTTGCTTTTTTATTATATAGCTGAGCTAATCCAGCTAGCATTTTTTTATATATAACTTTGAAATCTGGACGCAAGCAGTTTATATTTTTTAGTATTATATTTATGTTTGATTTGCATAAATTTTACATTCTAGACATAAATAAATTTATAACACTTTTTAAGCATTTTTATTGTATACTATAAACTTTTCTTGGCTTTAATTTTTATATTACCTAAGGGACCTAAGGAATAATAGACTAGACTATTTAGTTTTTAGCGCAATTCCCATTTGAATTAGTAATTCCCTATATTGCTCAGCATTTAAGGCTCTTACTTAAGACATTACTTCTTATTATTATTAATAATAATAATTTATATTTTTCCCACAGAATATTTACTACCTGGCATTTTTTATTATTATTATTTATTATTTTCAATACCATTTCAAAGCTAAAGCTTTATTTTCTATAAACTAAGTCTGGCATTTTTAATTTATTTTTTTCTGCCACGCCTCCTTCCTTACAAGAAATGCTTTATTTTTTTCAATACCATTTCAAAGCTAAAGCTTTATTTTCTATGTACTAGGTCTGGGAATTTAAAATGTTTGCATTATACTTAGTGTGACCAACTGGTCCAGAAAAGTCGGGACATAGCCACGCTTTGGATGCAACGTCCTAGTGTCCCGGTGATTAGCTCCGGCTGGCCGGGATTTTCAACGTTCAATTTTTTTATTTCTTGAAAGCACATCCAACATTGCTTAACCAAATATCATCACAAGTTAAATACGATTTCAAACAAACAGCAACAAAAAAATAGAGTCAAAATATATATGACAATAAAATAAAACTTTTCTAAAATCCCGGTTTTAAGTTCCCGATCTTAGTATTTTTTCAGCAAATGTCTCAGTTTCGCTCAAAATTCAGTTGGTCACACTAATTATACTTATCATATTAGAAATAATCGTAATAAACTATTTTTTGGGACATGAATTCCTAGCTGAAGTACTGAGATGGCAACCCTGAAATTATTATGAACTGGCCAACTCTGATAATTATCAAACCAGTTGGTTGTTTTAGTAAAGCAAGCTTAAAGAAGAGTTAAAAATTAAAAAATGACTCGAAGCCATTTTGGAAAATTAAAAAAATAATGGTCTTAAACACAAATTATATAAAATAATAGCTTTATATTTGTTAAATATCGAATTAATTGTAAGTTGTTTTTGCTTCGCTTTATTGAGAAAAATCTATTACAATGCCAAAGATCTACAGGGTGCGCCATTTGAATGTGGTCGATGGAAATATTGAATAACTTTGACAGATTTCAACCGATTGACGTCGTCGAACACATTTTGGAAAGGTTATTGCATTACAATTTTAACCATGAATCGATTCACGCCCAAAGAACGCGCGGAAATAGTGACAATGTTCATTAAATGTAATTGCCCGATTTTTGGGAGCGAATTTTAATGACTGATGAGGCCCATTTCACGCTATCTGGCACTGTAAATAAACAAAACTGTCGCATTTGGGGGAAAGAAAATCCTCATACTATCCATCAAACTCCACTGCATGATCAGAAAGTGACTGTTTGGGCCGGTGTCTGCTTCAATATTTCCATCGACCACATTCAAATCGCGCACCCTGTACCTTTTAATTTAACTAATATATATTACTAGTTATTTGTTTATATAATTTCACTAGAAATTTAAAAAAAATTTAGTATTTATATTCACACATAATAATAATAACAACATATATGACAACTTCTTTTTTTTTTATTTAATTTTAAGCTTGCAATTAAAAATTACGATGCTTTTAAACAAATTTACGTATACGCAATGTTGCCTTATAAGGGCAGTAAAAGTTAGTGTGACCAGATAGATCAAAAAACTTTTGAAACTCTCTGTCAAATGCATAAAACATAGTTGGTAGAGTTTTGACCTCCAAGTGAAGTGTAATGTTTGTGTTTTAATTACTATATATTATTATGTACATATACATATATATGTATATACGCTACATGAGTATATAAACATTATAGGCATATACTAAGTGACATTTTAATTTAAAAAGTTTATCAACGTCCTCCTTGAAAGCCAAAAAAATAGCAGTTAATTGATATTCCAACGTGGCCATTTTTTTTATTTAAATAATTATAAAATTTATATAAATTATAAAGGGCTGCAAGCTGGAGCAACGTGATCCTTCGGGCTGGATTATATTTATTTTTATTTCTTTAAAAATGTAAATATTTTTGAGATTTATGCGTTTTTAAATTTAAGGCTTTTTTGCATTTATAAAATATTATCAACAATATCATATCATATTATTGTGATAAATTATTTTTAAATTTAATTTATATGTAGATTATTGATTTCATTAATTTTTATAGGCATTTTCTTAAGATTATTTTTTTATATATCATTATTTTCAGATATCATTAAAAATTATTTAAGTATGTTTCAGTTGTTAATAAAATAAGCATTATTTTTAGATATATCATTTTGACACAACAAATCGTTATTTTATAAACATATTATCGTGATTGGGAGAGCATTATAAATTCCGATGTTCCGTTTACGCATTATTTATTAAAAATAATTTAGTTTAACTTTAGTTTTGTGCTGAATTTGTTTTAAATTTATGTGCGTACATTTAAAATTAATTTATGTTTTATTTAGAAAACGTTAATTGGCAAATATATATATTTTTTTATTAAAATCTCATTAATGCCTTTGACACTTTCTTAATTAAAAAAACTACACTTGAAAAATTTGTTTTGTTAAAAAACTAGTTTTCAAAATTCTTTATATATAAAAATCTCTTCATTATTTATTTAATTTTTTAAGTTATTGCGTGCGTTTTTACCCGTGCAGCTTTGTTACCCGTTAGCTCGCATCTAAATGAAAATATACGAAAAATGTTTCAATTCTTTTTCGGTTTTAGTTGGAGATTTTCTATTTTTCGTATGTCCATCTCTTGAAAATTGTTGTTGCTTTTTGCCATTTGTTTTTGCTGATTTCATCGTCGCTGCTGTCGTTGTCGTAGATGTCGCCGCCGCCACTTTTCACTTGATTATTGCGCTCTAATTCTAATCAGCCAGGGCAGAGCCCGATCCTCTGGTATGGCACTCTTTTTTTGGGACTGAGCGGAATACTTTTTGGCGACATCGCCAAAGATCACTCATGTGTGTGTGTGTGTGTGTGTGTGTGTGTGCGTCTGTGTGTATGTGTTTTGGTTCCATGTTCTGTCCTAATTAATGAGTAAGATATTGCTATAAAAGAGTCTAAAGAGAAAATTTTTTCTGCAGATGAATTGCAAATTTGTTTTTATTGTTGTTGTAGCTTAATTAATTGGCAACAAGCAAATTTAGTAAATCAAAACATTTGTTAACGTTGCTTCATTAAAATGCTGAGCCAGCCAGCAGCTCTACCTGGCCACTTGAATACAATTGACAATTTCCTCAGGAGGTGCGATACATGGCACTATGGGTGGTTAACCAAAATTTTTGGCTAAAATCCAAGCAGAGCTAATTGTGAGATTATATTTGATCAGGAAGGGTATGCCATGGTTCTCGAAAGAATCGGCCTGTTAGGGATTATCTCGGCATCGAATTAATGTCGGGTTCCAAAAGTTTTTTTATTTTAAATACGAAGTTCTGTTGCTTATAAACTTTTTAAACTTAGGAAAAAGTTTTAATGGAATATTGAAACCTGCTATTATCCTTACACCTGCTAGCCAAAAATTTAATTAGATCAGATATCAAATGAGTCCCATAGTGTTACCAAAATATGTTGCGCGCAAATTTCTTATTAATTTGCAATAAATGTGGAAGTGGCGGCTGTCAGCTGGCCAGCCAGTCGACCAAGTTACAAAAATAAGCCGTTGAATTTATGTTGACACGCTTGACAAAAACAAATGGAGGTAAAATGGAGGCGGCAAAAGGCGACAGGGCTGCACCTTGGGCACTTTTCTCTATTAAAATGCATGAAAATGCCAGAAATACTTATTTATTATTGTCATTTGTTTGCCCATGCATTTGCTTTTGGGCACGACACATAGACGCATATGTGAGATTTCATTTGTCAAGGCTTATAAGCTAAAACACTGCGCCTCGGCAAGCGGACGACATTGTTGCAGGGTGTGATCCCAGCCATAGTTGCGGGGACAGCGCACAATGCTTAAAAATCCGCTGAGACAACGATAGTAATATTCACAGCGTTGAGGATGCGCATGATAGCCATCGCCTGTTATGCTACAATTGGGACGATTCGTCAAGGCAGCTGTTGTGCTGGAACTGCTGTTGTCCTCCACTACAATAACCACGCTGTCATCCTCGCTGGTTGGACTTGCTGGCGTTATTGTTGCTTCAGCTGTTGTGTGAATACAAACACCTGCATCATCAAAAGCGCATTCCTGTGTATCTGACGCAAAATAAGTGTTTTCCGGACAGCTGTCGCGAAAGGAATCTTCGCCATTGCAGTATATATAGGCAGCACAATCATTTTCGGCCATAACGAAGGTATTTAGCTCCACACTTGCACATTGTGGAAACTCCTGTGTAGAAACTGGATCTAACAGCGCCCAAAGAAAAATCAGCGCAAGGAATTTCTGGTATTGTTTGCACATTTTGTTTGCTTTGTGTTGGCGTCTGTTAAATGGTTTTTATTTGAACTGATGTATTATTAGCTGCTTCAAGCGGTTTTTATAGCTCTTTTTTGACCTTGTTTATGCATGTACATAATTATCTTTCATATCTTAAACATGTTTTGCAATATTTTGGCAATAAGTGATAACTGAGTGATTTAGAACTTAGGAAAGAGTAACAAAAGTGGCCATGTATACAGATTTAAATAGTCAAAATACACTATTACAAGAGGTAAGGTAGTCTTAAACATCTAAACAAAGGACAGAGCACAAAATTACAAAGTGTTTCACATAAAACCCGCCTTGGTTCTTTTCATTATTTTATGTTCATCATAATTTGCGTAAAAATCTTTACGCTAAAAAACTGTGTCAAGGTCGTATCTTGACTTTTTATCATTTATGTGTAGAGAAACTTTCTTATCAGCTATGTCGTGCAAAATTCGTATGCTTTTGGCTTAGACCTGCAGCATGGGTCTTTTTTCCTTGGCTTCCAAATGGTTGTTAGTAATGGCATAGCCAGTACCGCCCTGTAAGCAATAAAGTTACTCATTTATTAATTTCTATTAACAACAACTTCTTTGCTTACGCGTTGCAAGGGTATGATGTCCTTATCCTTGAGCTTCTTATCAGTTAGTGGATGTATCATATCTTTGCGTATAAGTTTTTCTACGCATTCCATGGTTACCACATCACCACTGCAAGCAAGAAACACCAATGTGTTGTAGTTAATCAAAAGTAAAAATATCTCACGCTAACTTACGTAGGTCGCAGCACAGCACAGGGCACTGCATTGCTGAGAACGTCGTGTGTAATTGGACACATGTAGCGCGCCTCCTTGGCTATAAGTGACCGCTTGCTATCACCATCCTTAAGTAGTGTGAACTTTACATCAATTAGATCCTTGGATTTAAGTGGCCTTTGTGATACAGGACAATAGATAGTGGCATCTGGCTTTTGTGCCTTGGCAATGCCCGCATTGGGGCACTCCGAGGGTAACCAAAAAGCGGGCAACTTCTTATCGTTGCCATTCGCCATGTTGGAAATGGAAGTGGCTGATGCTGCATTTGAAGTGCTTGGCGTAGCTTCTTGCTGGCTGGGCTTTGTTATGGTAGCGCTAGGCTTGTGAGCTGGTGTGCTTGTGGGCTTTGTAGCATTTACAAACTGTTCCATACGTGCCTGCTTCTTGCAGGTAGCCTCCATTTCTAGTTCATTTTCTTCAGCGCGTCGCAAGCGTTCGTACTCCTTGAGGCGACGATTGTAGTCATTTTTCTTGGTTATAATGTACTTTAATATAGCTTCTTTGTCGAAGAGATAACCATCTTTGGTTACCACGGGATTGCGACAAGGCTGCAAAGTCAATGAGCAACAATCAAATGATTTCACTGAATCCTTGCCGAGGCGTTGCGCATTTGTACCGTAGCCGGACTCGGCAGCATCGCGTTTTTTCTCATTATATGTATAAACGGCGCCGGCTGTGCAATTACGCGCATGTCGAGTCATTTTGAATTGTTTTTATTTATAAACAAATAATTTTCACAAATGCGTTGTTGATGCTATTTTTAGTTTATTCACAATAGTCGAAACAGCTGCAAAACTGCAGCAGAATAGAAGTTATCGATGGCAGTGCGATATCGATAGGTCTATCAACTAATTAATCGAGATTAATTTTGCTCGTAAATAAAATAAGCTTCGTTTATCATCTGTGCGTATATTTCAGTCATTCATAAATTACTTCTTAATTATAATAAACGCGCAAATTTTTTGCAAAATATTTCTAACGTATAATTTATTTTTTTGCAAGAATCGGCAAACCTCTGGTTTCATACTTCGGTCACACTATCTGCATTTTGCTTTGTTTATTTTCTGTGCGGTTGTTTAAAAATTGCGCATGTCGGTTTTTTTTTGCGTTTGTGAACAATTATTTTCATAGTTCCTTTATTAATGACTCACGCCTAAACAATGAGCCTAATAGAAAATTTAAACAATGGAATTGGTAGCAGCAGCGACGTTTGGCAACGTACCGATCGTGGTAACATGGAAAAACTGCTTGCCATGCTAATACTAGGTCTGGGCAGCTTCTTATCCGGCATGTTGCCCGCCATCATTTCAGAGCGTAATCGCCGAAGGTTTCCTTTAACAATTTCATTATTATTATGTTTTGGAGCGGGTATTTTATTGGCCACAGCGCTTGTGCACATACTGCCAGAAGTAAGGGCTGCATTCTTTATAAAGCACGTACAGCTATTAAATTATTTTTTCATCTAGGTGCGGGCTCAAATGTCTTCTAATTTTGCTGAAATTGCTTTGTGCGGCGGTTTCTTTATCATTTACTTTGTCGACGAGTTTATACATTACTTTTTTGGGGAGGCCATACAGCACTCACATTCCCATGCGCCCCCCAACGCTGCGCATCCAACAGAGGCAACAACAAATAATCACAGCTATGGCTCAATTGATGAACATGCGCCTTTATTGTCAACTAATGAAACTAGCTCACATTCGCATGCGCACCATACGGCAAGGTATGCAAAATGGTTTGATTATTGTTTGTATCAATGTAATTGATTGATTTGTTTAACATATAGAGGTCAGCCTGATCGCCACGAGGAAAATGCAACTTCCGTGGCGGTAGCGCCAGTGTCGGAGCATTGCATGGAGTCTATAACCGGCACACTGGGTCTATTTGTTGCGTTGTCTCTGCACTCATTGATTGAGGGTCTTACTATCGGCGTACAGAACTCGGCCACAAAGGTTTGCTTACCTTGACGTAAATAATGCTGATAAGCTGAGCTACTTTATGGCCTTCTAATCTGCAAATAATACTGCTTTGAATATAACTATAGTACTTAATTTTTCTCTTTTAGGTGATCTTTCTGCTGGGCGCCGTGGCCTGTCACAAGTTTGTGATGGGTTTTTGTTTGGGCCTAGAGTGTCGTTCAAGACCACAGTCCAGTTTTCGTTCCCAGCTGATAGGCGTTTCAGTTTTTGCCTCGGGTGCCGTAGCCGGTATTGGTTTAGGCATGCTAATCGTAAATGTGCCTACAAGTTGGTCCACTACAACCTTGCCTGTAATACAAGCTCTGGCCGGCGGCACGCTTTTCTATGTGACTGTTTGCGAAGTTATACCACGCGAAAAGGCGCGCTGGCATCATAGTCAAACTCGTAAATTAGCGGGCTTTGCACAGTTTTTTGCGTCTGTTGCTGGATTTACTACCATGTGTATCTTAAACTTTTATCTATCTGGTGCGTAGCTTATTTATATATTGACTCAAGGGTTTTTTTACAGACTGTGCTCTTGTTTAATTTCAGATGATGATTAGGAATCTCAAATAACCTGTAGCGCTTTGTACTTGTGACCGTTTTGTTTTATTTTAAGCTAAAGTTTGTTGTATTGGCATTTAAGGTGCTAATTTATTGTCACATGATATATGTCGTCAACTTTTAAATAAATAATAATTAAATCAATTTAATTTAATGTTTGTTCATATTTTGCATTAAAAGTAAATAATAAACAGACAACAGCTGTAATTGTAGCGTGCTTTAGCAGAGCTTAAAAAAAAAACTGGGCAGCATTGTTTGCAAGTGCTGCCCATGCAAGGCGCGTAAAATGAACATTCAAAGGTAATGTTTTAATTGTGTTATTTTTATTTATATTGCAGTTACATGCTTAATTGTTGAGTATTTAACTTAATTACTGCTTACTAAACTACCATACTAATGCTGTTTAATTGTTGCTTGCATTGCCTACTACATATATTTCTATATATATGTATATGTACTCGTATATGCCTTTATGGTGCATTTCTGTTGCTTTGGTTGAGTTGCATTTGTTTTATAAACATTAAATTGGTTTTTTTTTTCGCATTAATTTTTGAGCATATCACAGAACAAAAACGATAGTAGAAATCGGGCTGTGTGTATATGTGTTTGTGTATAACTAGGAGAAAGTTCAGTGTGTAAAAATATGTATCGGAGCTTAAAAATATATCATATGTTTTAGTATATATATGTTAGGTATATAATCTATGCAAAATGCCATTTTTTTTCAGTGTATAAGTATATATAAATTTTGATATCTTTAGAAAAATACTTTATGTTTCTTGTATGTAAACCATTTTATATAACTTTTTGGCTTACTGGGTTAGGTTACATGCCTAAAATGAAGATAGCTGGCACTAAACTGAAATTGCTGCTCAATTCCTAACCAAAGCGCAGCTACCATAGTCTAAATTAAGATCTTATCATAGGACGGCGGTGGAGACTCATCCAAGTTCGGCTGCTTGCCCAAGACCGTCGGCGTTTGTTCTGGCAATAAAATTGCTATATGATATGGCGGTGGTCCGCCAGCTGGTGACTCCGTTGGCGTTTGTCCCACAGCACTGCGCTCGTCTATATAACGCACATCGTTCATTTCCAAGCCCACCAGGCAGCTACTGGTTCTGGCATTATTGCCAATTGGCATCGTTGCATTGACACGGCTATGACAAACGGCTCGAGTTTCTGCACGCGCTGGCAGTAGTCCTTTGGGTATGCGACACAATGAGACAGTGCAAGCGGCCAGAAAGAACGTAGCCGAAAAGGCGCAAAAGATTAATACCTCCAAGCCATGATGATCAAAGTAGAATTTCGCGGCGCCCACAAAAACCGTGGCTAGCACTAAAGAGGCGCACATGCCGCATTTTAAATGACTTGGAAGCAGCTGGGAATCTGCATGTTGTAGCAGAGCATGATGTTGTTGCTGTAGATTGTTGCCTCCTCTGGCAGTTTGTGCTGGAGTTGCGGGCATGGTTGTCGTTGTTGATGTTGCGGGCACAGCTGCAGTGTGCCGCATGCTGTTGCTGCAATGACGTCTTGGTGTAGCAGCATAGGCAGAGGACGGGCGTGTTGAGCTGCTGTGATAGGCGCTATATGCATCATCGCTGCAAGAGCCAGAAAGGATTAAAGGTAGTAATGTTTAAATTGGTTTTTGTTAACTTTATGCGATTTTTATGGAAAAGTGAAGTGGGCAAGAGAGTCTATCGAGGAGCCAATTTCATTCTTTATACCAGGGATTTCTTGACGTACTTTAAAGCGGCTGTGTGGTTGGTTTTCCAAACCGTCTCGTGGCTATCTATAGCTTCTTTTTAAAATCGTTTACATTTTCTATTTCTATGAAGGATCAACCTCATCTAGTCAATACTTATATCCATATTTTTTTCAAAAAATTTGGAATACTTACGCATAGACGCTCGAATGCTGCTGTTGTGGTCGATATGATTGCTGATCATAGCTATGGCTCTCGCTTGGATAATGCCTGACGGCCATGTTGCCAAATTGTGGATGATGGTAACTATAATGATGCGGCTGCTGCTGGGTCTGTAGTTGCTGTTGTGATTGTTGATGTTGCAATCTAGGCTGATAACGAGCACTCTGTGGATACTGGGAACGTGTGGCCACGGGCACAATGGCACCGCTGCCCGTTAGCACAGCGGATGATGATGTGGTAGCCGCATTGTTGTTGTTGCTGGCAGTCATAGCTGTTGCTGCAGTTACCGCGGCAACATGACCGCCATTGTTGTTGTTCAGCTGCGAGGACATTGAATTGCTGCTCTGTACCAAGCTGCTGCTGTTGTTGTTGCCATAATGGCGTGAACTGCTGCTGGCCTGTCCATCGCCATATTGATATTGATGTGACCTATGCACCGAGGGCAGAGTCGTGGCAGAAGCAGCTGCAGAGGCAGCAGTAGAAGCAGAGGCAGCAGCGCTGTGACTGCTGCTTGGTTTGCTGCGTCGCGGCGGGTGGCCATAACTAAGGCCGCTGCCCGCATGCGACAGGGAGGCGGCCACACGAGAACGACCAAAACCGCACTGCTGGGAGCGTTTGTCAATCCAGAAATGCATGGCAAGTGGCAAGGAGTTGCACAGGAGCAAGCTACTGCTGTAAGTAAAGATTTATGTTAAACCACGATGACAATGACAATTGGGGGAACTTAAGAATACGCAGTTGTTGCAAGTTGGTGGCGGCAACTCTGCAGACAAAGCGAATGACTCATCTGACGCGCTTTGTAGTCTGGGTTGCCTAGACGGAAGCGAAGCACACCGACACACACACTAACACATGGAAGCAGAGAAGATGATGTACAAATCATCTTGAAGGCAAGCTTTCTATGTTTCGCCGAATTTGAAATTCCCTAGAGGAGCAACTAGACATCAACTACAGGAAAAAGTTTAGGTATTCTGAACTATGCGAGAGGAGCAGAATTAGTTTGAACAAAGACAAAAAGAAGACTTATAGACTGTACCTGTAAGGTTAATATACCCTGAATTTGTGTAAATCAAAACTTTTGGTACGTATAGAAGAAGGTGTCGAAGACCTAAGTTGTAATCTGTCTGTACACCTGAGATGAAAAGACCTAGGGCAACCAAGCTTTCGGAAGATACCTCCAAAAATCAAGGGCAAAATAAAAATTTTATTTTTTCGATATAGTGGAATCGCTTTTAACTATAGCTTCCATAGGGGTATTTCAAAGTTCATCCACAAAAATTTAAAGTTTCAGATACACAATTTTTTTATTTATTACCAAATTTGCTGGAAGAAAGTTTTTAGAATTATCAAGTGCTGTTTCAAATTTGGTAGCGACATCTTCATAAATAAATTATTATAAATTATTATTATTATTATTATTATAAACCTATTTGTTTTATTCAAAGTCCACTGAATCACTCCTACGAGAACTATATAAAATATAACCCATATCAAAAAATAAAATAAACTGAAATAATGAGGGATCTAACCGGAACGTTTGTTTACTCTAGTTCTTACTGAGATATAGGCATTCATACAACAATTTTAATCTATTGAATATTTACAAGTCGAAGATAATAAAAAATCCGTTTTTAAAATAAAATTAACTTTGAACCTAATCGAAAATATAATAGCTCTAACAATTTTGCTGATTTGTTTTACGATTGATTCTTTGAAGAATATATTTCTTCCTATTTGTTTTTAAATGAAATACAAATTTTAGAAAATTTTAACGATTATAGTTTCTTAACATAAAATAAATATGCCCAATAAATTAACTTTATCTAAAACAGAACATAGTCAAAGCTTAGTAATTAACCAAAAGATTGCCCACATTTACCTAGAGACCAAATATTTACATATTAAAGTTGTACGACAAGTTTTGTGGCATTGAAACTGTCGCACAGATAAGATAGCCCCAAAATAAAGTCTGTCAATTTTTAAGCTATTTAGATACATATCTCTTATTCGAAAATTTTTATTGTCCATCCATTGACCAGCAAAGAGCTTTTTATGCGGGCAGCTTGCCGTCAACTGTTTCCGTGGTGTAGCGGTTATCACATCTGCCTAACACGCAGAAGGCCCCGGTTCGATCCCGGGCGGAAACATGTGAACAATTTTTTTTTTAAATTATATATTTTTTTTTAATAAAAAAGATAGTGGTGGAGATAGGGAGTGACCAAGGGGATTGATCTACCCAAAAACTTCTGATTTCATATGAAAAAAAAATTGTCAAAAAAAATTTGCAGAAAAATGTCTTTGATAGCCCTATTGAAAAATGTATTTAAGCACACCAGTTTCGTGAAACAACACAGAAGAAGCCCGAAATCGCAAAACAAATGGATTTTTAACCCTTCTGACCACACGTTATTTTGTATACTTTTGTCCACATGCTAGTCATATCGACTTATACGATTTTTAATTGTTTGTAACTTTAATTCCAAATCATTTAATGGTATGCAGTTAATTAAATATCAAACTTCAAAAAGGATTAAGATATATAAAGGGGTGCCATATAAAACCAATTCGATTCAATTTCGATACAATTCCAATTCTTGGAGCCACAGACATGGCTAACAACGGTTTTAAAACTTAAACTTTTAAATTGAATCAAATTGGTTTTTTTAAAACCCTTGATAGCCATGTCTGTGGCACCAAGAATTGGAATTGAAATCGAATTGGCTTTCTGTGGCACTCCTGGTATTTTGCTTTTTTTTCATGCCTATTATTGCAAAATCACTAAAAACAAAAGTGATTTTGGTCGGTTCGACTTACATTGTGTGTCTAGGGTTAAATAAATGTAAAATCCAATTTTTTGCACACTTTTATCAATTTCTTGCAAAATGCTATTATCACACTTATTCTTATCAACGAGTATCAAAACTACACTATCAAGTTAAAAAGTGATGCTTTTGAAAGAATAAATTAATTAATTTGCTGGAATTCCAGAAGCATTCTTAGTACATGGTAAGTTAATTGTCCAAACAAGATTAAAAAAATAGATATATTTTTGTCCACATCGTGTTCAATATTAAACTATGGCAAATAAGTGCAATAATTACAAATTTATAAAAACTCGAATTTAATTGAAAAAATATGTATATCACCATAAAAAGAGCTCAAAGTAAAATTAAATAATAATAAACGTATACGTAATTTTTAATATTTTTTTTTTGCGACGAGAGGTACGGGCCTGAACAGAATCTACTCGAGTCATATTTCAACAAATAATTTATTTATTTATCCGGACATTAGTTTACGAAATGGCTTATTAATACAAACACAGCTTAAGCTTAGGTCTTCTTTCTAAGATCTAATTGGGTTATGAAAAAGGCAAGAATAATATTAATTATTAACGATTTTTATTTTTTAGTGTCGGACCAGACACGATTCTAATAAATGTCTTAATGATCATGAAGATTAAGGCTAACAACACTGACCATCTTAAGCTCTGGTAAGTCTCTCTTGAGTAAGCACATGTCTTTATTCAAAAAATTTTATAGTGTTTAATTGTTAGATCTGAATATCTCAACTAAACACTTTCAAGACAGACAACAGATTTCTAATTCTCACACATCAACAAATTTCCTTGATTCAATTCAAGAGATCCAAATATGTTATATACAATTGTCGATACTTTGTATTCCTTGTAATCCCTTCAAAAATTTCCGTGCGTGAGCTAATCTGTAATCTCTCTCCACGTATTCTTGTTGCGTTTAAATTAACTTTAAACTCAGATTCCCAGACTAATTGCAGCTAACAATGCCCTGGCGCTGTTACCAACATCTAATAAATATAGTAATACCCTTTTTCAACACCAATAAAAAGAATAAAACAATGGCAACAGGAAAACGTGCGCAAAGCTTTTTATGCTGTTATTCCGTCTGTCTGTCTGCATCTCTTCTCGTCTCTTCATTTGTACATGTCTGTCTCTTTGTCTGTTACACATTTCCTTCATTGTGCATTTGTTTCAAGTTCAGCCAACCCAAAAGCGTGGGGCAGCCGCAGTCGGCAGCATCCTTTTCTAACGCTGTTTGTTGTTGGCTTTCCTCTTCACTAAGCAAACGCTCTCAAAAGTCTACTATGAAAAGGTAAACAACAAAAAGCCACACACACACAAATACACACACACACCAACACACACACACCAGAGAAGGTTGCAGCTGGTCACTAAATGGCGACAATAAAAAAGATCCCAAAAAGAATAAATAACAGCAACAACAAAAAATGAGAGCCGTATTTGAGCAGCGCTTTCACTTCCCGTGTCATTGGCAGCACCAACACTAACACTCACTCAAACTGACACATACAAACAAAAAGCAGCGCGCCAAAATGTTAAAACATATGCATATACATATATTGTGGCGGCTTAAAAAAGAACATGAGCAGAGCCTGCACAGTGGTTCAAAGTGCTTGATTTTAGTTTAGACAAAGGGTGCGATAAAATCAAAACAATTTTATAAGTGATGGTTATAAATATTTTATTTTTGGCATATTTCGGATAGATCCGAATCCGATCTTTCACATGGGTGAAAGACTATTTGTTATATATTTATGTTAAATGTATAATATTGTTTGGCATATTTTTTATAAAAGTGCAAGAATGTTTCAGAAATATTTAAAGACTTTTTTCGAGTTGATTTTGCAAACTTTCAAGTAAAGATAAAGAAATTTCTAGAGATGTTGGGTTCAGTTGTTTTGCTATTCTATAGAAAAAAACAAAGGTGATACAGAGGGATTTTATTTTTCGGAAAACTTTTCAGATTAAATCAAATAATATAATTAAACAAAAATAAAAAAAATAAATAAAACCTGTTTTTTTTATATTATTTATTTATCTTTATATATATAATTCTTCTGTGAGTGTGTATGTCATTGAACTTCTCTTAAACGACTGGACCGATTTTGATGAAATTTTTTGTCTGTGTTCAAGGGGATCTGAGAATGGTTTAGATTCACAATTTTGTCCGCTAATTGCGACGAAACTACTAAAAAGGACAATTTGATTTTCCAATACAACATTTTTTTTTGTTAATTTAGGTTGGCATTGTGTACATTGTCAGATTAACTAATATTTTTTAGTAAATTGTTTTTGTCGAAAGGAAACACAAAAATTATAAACGTTATAAATTTTATTTTATTGAGGCACACCAAATTTCATGAGAATCGGTACAGCCGTTTCGGAGGAGTATGGTAACTAACATTGTGAAACTAGAATTTTATATATAAGAAGAAACTTATGTTTTACGTATTATGGGTGTTCTCATCAACGAGTTGATGAATCTGATTTTGCGTGTGTTAGAGGTCAATGCGGAAGTTTTAAGCCTATTGCGATGAGTTTATATGAATTGGTTCGTGGGATTGTGAATATTGGTTTTTGTGTGAACATACTCCTCCGAAACGGCTAGACCGATTCTCATGAAATTTTGTGTGCTTATTGGGCAGGTCTGAGAATCGGCCAACATCTATTTTTCATACCCCTAAGAGATAAGGGTTGCCACTTTTAACATTTTTTTTTCATTTATCGACTATACCTTCATGGTGTGTTCACGGGCGCGAAGTTAGCCGCGAAGCCTTCCACACTCCTGTTTCGCGGCTTTCGCGGACGGCGCGCTACGCAATATTTTTCAATCTGTGGTTTGTCTTGACTGAACGTGAAAAAATAAAAAAAAAGACATCCTGTCGCCATTATAGGTTAACATTATTTGTGCACGAAAACATTAATATCAGGTACTGCTTACAATGCCGAGAAGAAAACTACCAAATCTCCATCAAACATAGTTAAAATGTAAAGATGGCGAGTGGTTGAAAATTTTATGATGAAATTAATCCACTCATCGATCAATCGGACGATGTTTTCCAATCGGAAAGATTACAGATCTAGACGAGCGAGCGAAGCGAGCGTGCCGGAGCGCAGCGGAGGCCGGCTAGTATAATATAAAGTAGCACAAAGTAAAAAGAAGCGTGTAGACTAATTCAGTTTTTTTTCTTATTAGTCCAACAATTAAACAAAAGACCAGTGTGTCCTAAGCCCTTCATAAAAAACACATTTGGTTACACTGTGCCTTTGTAGCTGTTGTTTGTTTGTGCTCAAAGTTTTAACTTATTTAGCTGTTCATTGAACTGTTGCCATCATAAGGCTGCTGCTGCGGTATTAAACAATCAACAATGACAACAACAGCAACAATAACACAAACCACAAAAGCCAAAAACATGAAATATAAAATAAAATAAAAATCATTTCGAGTGATCCCTAGAAATTTGGCGTCTGTGTTCCAATAATAAAGAGAGAACCAAATTTGCTGCACATTAAAACATTTTGCTTTTCATTAACATCTCCGTTGTGGCAAAAAATAAACAACTTGCCTACAAGTTCAAAGTTCAACGAAATTTTTCCAAAATTACACAACAAATAAGAAGGCGGGGGGAGACGTAGACATTGGCGCTGAGAACTGAAGATGCAAAGCTCAAATAAATAAATACGCAGCTCAAGCCAAAGAGCAATAAAATAAACATATTTAAAAGTGACAACCTTTTGACAGGTTCATGAGAGGTTTAAATCCCTGAGTGGTTTGGGCAAGGCGGTCAACCAGTGACAGTTGCTCACTTTGATTTTGGAATGGGTGAATTGCTAGAACTCTCTGTGTTGTCCTTTAGTCACTTGAATGTTAGCATTGTGCTTTTCTCTGATGATTGGGTTCAATGCTTTGACGACTTGGTACATGAGTTTGTGTTTGTCGGAGAGTTTTCGTGAAAAGTTCATTTCCATTGGCCTTAAGTGTTAAACTGTTAAACAACTAAGCGCTGATGGCTTTCTAAGAAGTGCTCAATTGGCAGACACTTGGAATTATAGCAAATAAAAAGTTAATCATTTCATAAAAGGAATGTTCTAGGGTCAGGTTCCGATTAAGCCTTACATTCTCCCACTCAAATCAGCTTTTGATGAAATATATTGATAACTAAATTTCAACTCAGCAACTATATAAAAATTTGTTGCTTACTCGCAGTCAAGTTTTTAATATATTTTTATAAAAAATATCTTAAATAAATCGTACTTATCAGCAAATATTTTAGATTATTCGCTCTGCACAATCTATGGTGCAAATATACAAATTTAAGAGATTCTATTATCAGCTTAACTCAGGAAATAAGCTATTCAACTTGCTATTTCGAAATAAGAAATTCAATTCAAATGCATTCAATTAAGAATTTAAAAAAAGTTTTATTTTATCCTGTTTCCGCCCGGGATCGAACCGGGGGCCTTCTGCGTGTTAGGCAGATGTGATAACCGCTACACCACGGAAACAGCTCGGAAGTTGCAAAGCACAAGGATGCCAAAACTTTCAAAATGGCGACAACGCAAACTATTTTTAAAACAAAAAGTTGACCACTCACTTTTGATTGAATTATTGATTTTTAAAAATGTTGTATAGATTGTAAAACCTGCTTATTAAACTGCTGGTTATTACACCATGTTACTTTAAATAAAAACTCCAAATAACCTTTTTAAACTGCCAGAGAAATAATTTTAAGGTACATTTTGAATTGATTCATACAGAGAAGTTTTCAGCTACTGGTAGTTTAGTTAGTACTAAGGTTTTTGTTGTTTTACGTAAGATAACTTAGGTCACTTGGAAATTTTAATCAAATTTACTTTACTTCAATCGAATTTAAAACACAAAAATTACTGAGGCTTATTCAATGGTGTAGCGGAAATAATCCAGTTTATTCTTTTAAAAATACTAAAAGAGACTTTTCATTATTGCATAAATCTTGAAGAGACAAAACGAGTCTCTACATTAATTTTAGTCTTTTTTTAACTCTATAAATAAAATAATTTAATGCTGATTTTCAAAATACCTTTCACTTTTTTAGCCAGCATTGTTTTATTTGAAGTTGTTTCTTGCGCTTGTGCCTCTAAAAGCTTTTTTGGCAAGCTTGTTTACAACTGTTTCCGTGGTGTAGCGGTTATCACATCTGCCTAACACGCAGAAGGCCCCCGGTTCGATCCCGGGCGGAAACAGGTGAAAATTTATTTTTTATTTAAAATTTATTTTTTTATATATTATATACTATTTTTTAATTTCCAAAATATAATTCTAAAATAAATATGACTCCTATATAATAAAATAAGGCTACATTGACTTTTACAATAATGTAGTGTCTTCAATAGTAAAATTGAGAGACAATAAAAATTGAGCAAATAAATTTATTTTGCGGCTGTTTTTTAAAAAATGTACTTTAATTTAAAGCATATACAAAAATATTAAATGAAATCAATTATAATTAAAATTTAAAATAAAAAAAAATAAAAAAATTGTTATACCTGTTTCCGCCCGGGATCGAACCGGGGGCCTTCTGCGTGTTAGGCAGATGTGATAACCGCTACACCACGGAAACAGTTGTAAGCCACTGAGCAAAAGTTTACCATGACGAAAGAAATTAAAGAGCTTTTGAAATGCCTTCTCATTTGCAAAATCAATGTTATTTGTTTGTATTATTGTTGAATAAACTTTTAACCATTGCAATATTTAATTTATTTTTTTTAATTTATCTGTGAGCATATGTAATTGGATATGGTTGGATATGCATTAACATTTTCTGCGCAAAAGTACGAAATTTAACAGATGTTGCATCCATTTGTATTGTTCAACATGATTTTCTTTCAAAGCAATTTGGGGTTTTCATTGTTTAACTCATTTGTATTTGAAATAAATTTAATTTTAATTTATTAATTTTTTACCTACCTACATTTGTTACTATTGCATTATATATTTTTAAACCTTATAATAATTTCTTTACATATGCGAAGTTTAATTTATTTATACATAAACACACACATAAACGCATTTATTTTAAACATATTTTATTGTTAAGCTAAGTCCTAAGCAAATTGTTGACTCATTTGCAGTCTTGCCTAAAGCTTTCCTACTATCGTTTGTAACACCTTTAAGCCCAATGCTGGCCCCCTCAACTTTGAATAATTATCATGTCCTTGAATATTATTATTTTTTATTTCACTTTTTTCAATTCATTAAACGTAAGCCTCTTCGGACGCCCTTTGAAAATTTTGTTATGCAGAACAATAAAATGCTAAACATTTAAAGCTGGGGTCTCAATTTTGTCAAATTTCCAGTGGTAGGCATGGTTATGTCTTACTATGAAAGGATTTTTGCATGTACTTAAGAAATAGACGGTAAAATACAGAGCTAAAATCGTTTGCTTATAAATCTTTTTTTTTTATAAGTGCATTTGTGCACACATACCATTTTGGTACAGGATATTTAAACTGAAGTCATATGTAAGCACATTTATAAGGAACAAAGGATGCTGTGTTAGACAAAGAAAGTTTTGGTGACTTGCTGAAAATTGAAGTCCGAAAGTGTCCGATAGTGATGTGCTCTGTAATATTTTATTTAAAAGTAAGATATATTCCTCCATACTTTCGTGTAAAGTTGTCTGTCTCCCATCGAAGGCGTCGCCAAGTGGTGGATAGGGAAATGCTGGGCATTATGCAGGGAAAGTGGGAAATAAAATACCACTCGTGGAACAAAACAGACAAAACACCTGCTTGGAGTAGTAGATAGGGATTCTGTCACCATGGTAGGGAGGAGGGCTAGCAAGCTACCTACCTACCTAAAACATTCGTCAAGACGCCCTATGCGCCAAATAGGAGGAAACTGCTTCTATGAAGCAGAGAAGTATCTATAAGTTTGGTGAGTTTCTTCCGAATTTGATATGGATAGAAAGTTAAGTCAGAAGAGCTATTTAAAATATTAATGTTAGGTCAATTGGGGCTTACATCCTAAGAAGATGAGATTTTGTTTATTAAGATATTAACTTACACAATTCGGTAATGTGTATAATAACTTTTACATATAGTAGTAAACAATAACAATTTTGATAAAATATTTTTAACTTTTGTCAGTAACTTTTTTTGTATTAATCCAATTTTATGAAGTATAGATAAATATACATTTATTGGTCACATAGATCTGTTGAATTTCAGATCGAATTATTAGACAGCATAGTTAAAAACCGCGAAATGGTGCTACTGGGCAACGAAGAGTGATATCGATGATATGATATCATGATACGACAAAGTTGATCAGTGGAGAGTGTTTACGCTTCGATTGGTAAGGTCTTGTGGATCTAGTTCCCGGGGTCTTCAAAAAAATGTTTGTGTGTTTTTGTTTAATTTTTCTGGACCTTCAAAAATCCAATAAGAAAGAAAAAATTGGGAAACATTTTGGAATCTTCTACTAGCTACAGATCTAAGCCATTTCGCACTTTCTCGTGATATAAACTTTCTAATAGAAAGTTTCTATAATGTATATTAGGTACACAATTTCGGAACTTCAAAACTTCCAGCATAATAATATAAATTCCTGAGAAATGCCATATAAATTGTATATTTATATTTAGAATAAAAAATATTGAAGCGCACGAATAAAAAAAATAATGTTGAAGGAATTTTTTGCTATTTTGTTTATAGGGATGTATTTTGTCTTTTAAGGGCGAATGCAAAAAGAATGCTAAAAAAACAGGCATATTTTCCATACCAAGTAGTTTAAGTTTCCCCAAATCCTCTCTTGGAAACCGAATTTTTCGTATTTTTTGTCTCTAAAGAGCACATGTGTACTATAAAAATTGTTCCCGTGAAAAATTCGCAAAAGAAATGTTCCAAATGAAATTTCCCAAAAGGAATTTCACTTGCTGATATACCAAAGCACCGAATACGACAAAATTATCATTATACAAAATAAAATGTTGTGAAATTCAAATATTTGCACCTGCGGAATTGACGCTGTAGTACCTGGCGCTATAACGTAGTGTTTTCCCAGATTTCTTGGAAGTTGTTCGGTTTTATAGAATCATATACCAGCTGTAATGGAAGTCACTGGCTGTGGTATGCAATGATAAATTAAGAGCTCACTAAGTTAAAGAGCATAAAACCTCAAGGGAGGCTAGATGAGGAAGCCTGATTAAGGGTTAGGAATACTCGCCTGGTATCATAGCATCTATGATTCCCATCTTCTAGCTGTGAGAGGCTGTCTTAAAAGCCGACAAAGTATTTTAGCCTTTTACTTAAGGAACCATTCAAATTCGCTGGCATGTGCCCTGGCCGGTCATAGTCCAAGAAGACGCTTAAAAAGACTTCACCCAAATGACCTCAGAAGGCGTGTCTTATCATAACGACTGCTTGATTTTTGAAAATATTGTATATCTAATATAAACCATACCACACAAAAAGTTATTTTAAGTGTATAGTGACTGATAGTTTTTTTTTATAAATGTTGGATTATAACCCATAAAATCCAAGGTTGATTGCTAATAATAAATATTCGAGAAAAAAAAACCTTATTCTACATAGGGCCGTGAGACAAGGTACAGGTGTACTAAAAATTGTTTTATAGATTGTTTTGAAACGGAAGTGCAACTCATTGTGAAAATTTCACAATCTCCTTGCCGAACGAGTAATAATCCCATTGGAACTCTTTAAAATAAAATCATTCACTCCTCCGCAACTATTTTGCGGTATTTGCGAAATTTCCATCTCGATTCAATCGCTTATACAAACATTTGTTCATTACTAGATAGAGCTTTGACAGCTGCTTATAATGATGTGATAGATGGATACGAGGTCGGACCCCATCAAACTGACAAAGACAAGTAAAAGATACAAACAGGACCTAAAGCTGACATTTGAATTTATGTGTGTGGTGTGTGTGTGTGTGGGTGGGTGTGTGTGTATCTGTGCGAGTGCATTTAATAAGCTTCGGTGTATTTGTGAGGTTTTTTCAAGTGCATGCCAATTTATGTGTCATTTGTTAAATCTTTGCTTTACCTTGCTTTGATTTTTGTTCGGTTGTTTTTCTTCTTTAGTTTTTTTTAATCGTCTTGCTTCAGATGCAAGTTTGTGGTTGGTTTATGTTGTTGCTTTTTATTACTGTAGTAGTTTTTGTTGTTTCTTGTTGCACAAATACATATGCACATTGTTGTTACACAAAAGTCCTTGAACGCTCAACTGACCTGACACATACACACACAAACAGGCACAGACTTTGGTAGTGCGCTTGCAAAAAGTATCTTAAAGCGCTTTCCTTATACTTTTTTGTGCTGTGCTTTTTGTTTTTATTTTTATTTTTTTATAATACTCACGCGATGCGCGTTTTGGCAGTTGTGTCGAAATTGGCACGTTTTATATTTTATATTGTTATAACCATTTACACATACTAACAAACACAAATACACATATTATTATGGAAATAAAAAAACAAAGCGCACTTGCGTTTTGGCTTGAAGCACGTTTCGTTTATGATTGGCACGTTGCTTGCAGCAGGTTGCCTGAGCAGGCAGGCAGACTCTCGTTTTTAATGCTCTCGCAAGGACTTGCGAAATATGGCAGCTAACATTGCAAATAAACTATGTGGCAACGCTGTTAACAACAGACAACAGAGCGCAAGTGTTAAAGTACATAAACAGCAGCTCTGTTAACTTTTAAATTTAACAGAATATGCAGACAGTTAAGCTATGTGCACACTTTAAAATAAATTTTGCATTGTCATTGTGTTTTTTCTTGTATTAAAGCTCCGATGTAAAAATTAGTGGGTCTGTTAGTATCGTAACATACAGACTACAGTATACCCTATACTTTGTTTTATTTTTAATCACTCACTAAGTTATATTTAGTGTGTAGCGATGTATTTGTATGTCAATATTGGATTATAATCATTTAAATTAATAGGTTGATTGCTAATAAGTACATATATGCAAAAAAAAGCTTTATTATTATTATTTATGTACAAGCGATTTTAAGATATTTAAAAGCATATCAACTTTTCTTCATAGTGATTTTGGTGACTGTTGGTTTCATGGGAGCATGAAAGTTTTTGCGGCTTTTAATATTAATGATAATTTTTGCTGTAACTCCCGTAGTTTCGAAACGATTAGTAAGGATGGGTAATGCAAAAGATATATCTGTCAAGTTTCAATTTAAAAACTGAAAAATTCAATTGCCGAATACGTGATAAATATAAAAAGATGAATGTTAGTAATAAAACAAAGCCATAAGTCGCAACTTGTGGCAAGCTTTGCGGCTCCGCTCTTCTGGTCTTTATACGGACGTATGGAAAAATAGACGGCTGGTAGATATGGCTAAATCAATTTCTTTTGTTGCTCTTAAAATATGGTTTTAAGTGCAGAATTAAATTTTTTGTGCGCTAACTTATTATAATGTATATATTTTAAAGAAAAACTTTAGTAGCTTATTAAGAGGGAGAAGGAAATTTGATTCGGCATTATTTTAGAGAAGTAAAAAGACAGGCGAAGCCAAATTCACGCCCTATCCCCATATTTTCATATACTTTCCATTCCGATAATTTTGTAGCTTCTTGCAGAATACGAGGGATTTGCGTCACGATCCCATCTTTGATTAATTAAATTTTTTTTGCATAGTTTTCGTATAATAAGATGTATAAATTGAGTTTTTACATCATTTTAGATAAGATTTGCTTTGCCAATATTAGGACAAAACTACTGTGAAAGGTTGAGGAGCCTATTGACATAAAAAAAACTTCTTTTATTTAATTGATGATCTTTGGTAACCCTTGCTAGTTTATAACAATATTTTTATTTTATCGAGTATTGTCGCTTATTAGGCAGTACTTTTTTTTACTATTACAACTTTTCTTTTTCAGAAAACATATCCCTCTATTATATAAAAAAAAAATTTTTTCTCATCTTATTGAAAGTGTAATATTTGAAATATTTGTTTCTCATGATTTTTTTTCTCATGTTTTTATAAAGTAAGGAATTTAGCGAAATGGGTAGTAAGAAGTTGAATTTGACTAAAGAGGAAATGAAAGAGTGCAAGCGAGAACAGATTCGTAATGCAACAAAGAAGAGGTATGAGAAGAATAAAGAAGTAATTTAATTTCAAGTGGGCCCCCTGAGCCGTTTGCGACGATGGAGGGGTGGGGATTGGTGAGCCAAGCGAGCAAGGGGTTGCTAGTTTATTGTCAATTCAAATAATAAACGAATCTTTTTCAGAAACATCAGCAAGTAGTGGCGTAACTTTAAAATTCATTTTTTTTCCTGAAAACGCTAACAAAAATGTAGCTAAGATTAGTATTGAAAAATGAAATAAAATAAAAAATTTTAAGTAAACAAGCAAAACTAAATTTTGTATCAGTACTTTATATGAACGAAGGCATTTAAATACCGCCATTTTTAATTGCTCTGTGAAATTGGCAAGCTGGTATGTTAGTTAACAGAACAGTAGAGAGAGACCACAGCTGTTGTGTTTTCAGCAAAGCGTATTATTTCTCTAACGGTATGTTAAGCGTATGTTAAAATTTAAAGAGCAGATTAGCGTAAAAAATTTAAATGTTAATAAAATAATTTTTAAGTATTTTAGGCTAAGGTCGAAGAAAATAAGCTTTTGAACTATCTTTAAAAAGAAAACAAACAATATAACAAGTAATTATTTACGGCTTAGAGCTTGTTGCAAAGAGAGGAAAGGGATTTGCCTAATTAGAGCGCGATTCAATTAATTAAATTAAGAGCAATTATTATATTCTTAAGAATTCTCTATTAAGCAGAAATTTTCGAAGCAACTAATAATATATCAATCTTTCAATTAAGCAAATGTGAAACTTAGTACTAGTTTGATGAATTAATAAAAGGAGCTATTAAAAGAGATCCCCATGCTCCACCTATAGGCGACTGACTAAAAATAGCTCAGATAAGGAAATTATTATTATAAAAAAACTGAATTTGTGTCCCAAGAATGGCGGATGACAGTAAGATCAAGCTTTTTTCATCTTGCAATTTGTAATTTATTGAATGCCTACTTATTGGCCAATATATTGTGGCTCGCGGCATTCCTCCAGTTTGGCATCATATAGCAAACCAGGTGTACAATCCAAAGTTAAACCTTGTCCATCCAAGCAATAGTAATAGGCCTCAGCTCGTGTCTTATGGGCAAAGAAATGTGCACCCACTTCTGGACATGTTATGTCTGCACGTCTTGGTGGCGAGCGCGAATACGGCTTTATGTTGCGCTTCAATGCGGTGACCTATAAATGCACTGATAAGTGAAAATTCTAAACAGGATTAAGCCGCAGCTTACCGAACAGTTGACATTTGAAGGATAATCACACCAATCACAGTCCTTATTAAATTGCAGTCCTTTTGCGCAGGTTTGCTCAATCGGTTGACCATTCATACATATAAAGTATTTATCGCAACTAGCCTTGCTAGGTATATATGTAATATTATAGGGATTATTAAACCACGCACACATATTGTCCACACAATCCACATATTGTGGATAATCACAGCGATCCGTTTCGCTATTGTATTGTAGACCATCAAAACACTGACGTAATACGGGCTGCCTGGCATAGCAGAGCACGTACTTGGTGCAGGTACGATCGTAGCAAAAGCTGCTCAAATTATCGGAATCACAATTTTTAAAGCATACAGCTTCTGATGGATCCAAGCAATGCTGCGACTGAGCATCAAATAGGAAATAAGTGGGGCAGGTGTTCAATTTAAGCTGGCCGTCTGATTAAGAAAATATAAACTTCAATTTCCGATTTCCTGTCCTCCTACTTTTAACTTACTCATGCAGGTGTAGTAATTGGAGCAGTTGCCTACATAAGGCAAAAAAACGTTATTCGTTACGCCCGCGCAAATATTGATGTCCCCCATGATAAGTGGAGACTCTACAATCTCAACCTCCGGTTTGATTGGAGGCGTTACTGCTTCGATTGATTCCGTATCCTCCTCGGTTTCATCCATTGTAACTTCAGTTTGTGCACTGACTTGCAGCAACAACCCGAGTGCCAAACCGCATATTAACAAGAGCTTCACTAGAATCTATATATTATGAATCGCTCCAAATTTTCCAGCACTTTTATGCTTGACTTACTTGTAGTTAGTGTCAGCTTCGAAACTAAACTACTTGCGTATAATTTTTTGCCTCTTATTTATAAAAAAAAACGTAAATGGAAATTTTATTTGTTTTGCTGTTTAATTTCACAAATTGCCTAAAAGTTACTGGAAAGTTAAAATTCTTTTTATACCTTTTTTAAAATTTTTTTATCACATTGTTTATAACAACTGTTTGCTAACATTGTCAATTCGAAGAAAAACTAAATTTTAATTAGCGTAATGGTCTAATTTTAAACTTTTGATAAAGATATCATCAATTTTATCACAAAAAAAGAAAGATTTGGCGCGTGCCAATAAAATTGAAAAAGAGGGAAACATTTCGATAAAAGGTCTTAGAAAATTAAAAAATTCAAACTTGTATGTTCGTTCTATCACTTTCTCGATGGAAGATGCCTAGAACCATCTCAGATCAGTTCATATGATTCACTTCAAACAATGGATTGTGGTTGCACCAAAGTAGGTTGTACGAGGGCTGTTTTTTAAGTTTTAAGCATAAGAAAAAAAACAGCATCTAAGCAAAATTTATTTTTCAGAACATTCTTAGTTAAAATCAATATAGTTTTGTTAAAAAGCTTTTAAGCGTTATATCAATATCTTTCGCAATATCGTCGGTATTGCAATGCCTAGAAAATCTCTGCCGTTTTTCTCTACTACTCCAAAATCTTTCTTGAGTTTTAGTAATACCATTTAATTACAGTCTTTTTTTAACCAAATTAACAACCAATATAAAAATCAAAAAAAAAAAAAAACCCTTTCACGAATAATCGAAATATTACAAACTTAATTTAAGGGTATGTACTATACAGTGTGACCAACACAATTTTGAGCGAAACCGGGGAAAAAACTACTAAAATCCGGAACACTTGAACTCAAAACCGATTCATTTTTTTAGGATAATTTCAATATATTTTTCATTGCTTTTTGTTTAAGTCTTATTAATCTTCAGATGATATTTATATAATATTCCTAGGATGTTTTTGAAAAAATTGTAAGATTCAACGCATTCGTACTATGCAAAACCCGGAACACCCAAAGTTAGGCATAGGGACACTGGGATATTGTTTCAAAACCTTGCTATGACCCAGTTTTCTCGAGTTAGTCGGTCACAACAGTTATGTACAATATTTTTTATACGGACCCTAAGAATTTCTTTGTACCGAAGTAATAAAGTGGTAACATATATAATCGGTAAAAAGTAAACAATTTTTTCGATTTTGATAATTTGCAGCTCGTAATTTCCTTTTTGGATAAGCCTTTTATTTATTGAGTTATCGATAACTGAATCCTAATCTGAGGTCAAAAAATCACGAATCCCAAGGCTTTTAAGACAACATCCAAAAACTCAAACAAATGACAATTTTTTCTATATATTGTTATACCCTGTACCGAATGGTACAAACGGTATATTAAATTTGTGCAAGCCGAAAATGTATGTAACATATAGAAGTAGTCGTCGGAGACACCCCAAAGTTACCTAAAATATGATCAGGTTGACTAGAGAAGTCGATATACCCATGTCCGTCTATCCGTCTGTCTGTCCGTTTAAACGCCTAGATCGCAGGGATGGTAAGAGCTAGAGTAGCCAAACTATCACATTAGATACCATATTATTCCATAGGAGACAACTTTATTTTTTTGATATCGGGGTTAAATTTTATGGGTTCCATAGATGCGTTTCAGACGACCTCGAAAAAAAACAAAAGATTTAGATGGATAGTTCGTTTATTTATGAAGATATCACAAAATTTTGGCATTCGAAAGTTTTTTATAGATCCTAAGCACTGTACTAAATTTAATCAAAATCGGCTGACTATATCATATAGATCCCATAGGACCGATCAGCCAAAATAGCTTTTTTTATACAAAACTCGCTATATTTAATTTTTTAATACAGATATAACCAGATTTGGCATTCAGAGGTTTTTTAGAGTACCCAAGCATTGTACTAAATTTGAACAAAATCGGCTGCCTATATCACATAGCTGCCATAGGGCCGATCTTCCAAAAAATCGATTTTTTAACAAAATTTGTTGTGTTTCGTTTGTTTGTTAAGGTATTGGGACCAAATTTGGTGTTCGTAAGTTTTTTTATAGTTCCTTAGCACTGTACTAAATTTGATCGAATTCGGCTGGCTATATCATATATCTCCCATAGGACCAATCTGTCCAAAAAAACGTTTTTTATACAAAATTCGTTGTATTTCGTCTGTTTGTAAAGATATTTGAACTAAATTCGGCATCTTTTATAAGGTATTAAAGCACTGTGTCAAATTTGATCGAAATCGGTTGACTGTATCATATAGCTCCCATAGAAACAATCGGTCAAAAAAAATTTTTGCTTAAAAATTCTTCTGTTTTTGTTTTTTTGTGAAGGAACCGGAAGGAACCTGCTTCGAATATTGAGTTTTGCACACCCAGAATGGGGCAAAACGCGCACTACCGCATGACGTGATTTTCGCGGGGTTTATTGCTAAATAAAAAAGCGGGAAATATAAAATGAGAGATTAAATAGGTAATTTTTTAAGAAAATAGAAAAGAAAAATGTGAAGAAAATAACAAATTTGTAACTTAAAAATTTTGACGTAAAGTTTGCGTGCTAAGTGGCGCATTTTACCCCATGGTAAATTTTGAAGTCGGTAACGAGATGTTCGAAAGCGTTCTAAAACTTCGCCAAACCGACTTCGTTTCGTGATCACCATCCATAAATTACTATGAAAACTTGCCCCTCACCGAAATATTTGTGGTGCTCAAAACACAATTCCTTAAATAAATCACAAATGCCACGCCCAAATGAAAGGCGATTACAAACGTTTATGGAAAAAGCATCTAGCGATTACCGTCGCGACGGTCATCTTATTGAATATTTGCCAAATGGCGCGTTTTGCCCCACCCTCCCCTACCACAAAATTTTTTTTTGCCTAATTTTTAACATTGATGCTTCACCGTAGACATCGCCAATACTATATTGAAGAAACTTCTTTGTTCAAAATGACTAATACTTTTATGCACATCTATTTACACAAACATTTTGGAGTTCGTTATCAAAATTTTTAACAGCTCTTAATTTTTTCTACAATTGTTAAAGATTATTTTTATACTTTTATGCTTAAAGTTTGACAGTCACTGGGAACACAGCACTATTTAGACGAGTACATCATTCTAATGCTTTTTACTTTTGGCCATTCTACTAATTAAATTGATAAGATATTTTTTCGTTGGAAATTTATCATCTGCGTAATTAATGGACCACGGAAGTCGACTAGAGTATAAAATAATTTGGAAACCAAAGCATATCTCCAGTTGTTAACTTTTAGGCAAAACAGCCGTATCTCAAGATGCTGTGGATTCTGTTGGTTGCTACAATCCTGGGCCAAAATGCCGCACTTAATACTGAAATCAACATTTGCTCCAATGTGACTAATAATCTCTTTCTGCCGCACTTATCCAACTGCAGCGAATACTATCTGTGCTATGGTAAGTTACTGGGAAAACTCATCTCTTAAGAAATTACGCCAATTCTTCTTCCAGAGGGTGTGTCTTATTTGAGGAATTGTCCTGAAAATTTTTCTTCAGTGCACGCGGCCAAGACTGCGTTAGTAACGACCAGACAGAATGTCTACCCACTTGTCCATCCTCGGGACTGTCCAGTTTTTGCTATGATCGCACTTGCACCAAGTATGTTATGTGTTATCAAGGAAATCCCGTGCTGCGTGAATGTTGCGACGGATTGCAGTACAATGCTGAAACGGATCGTTGTGATTATCCGCAATATGTGGATTGCGTGGAAAATATGTGTACAAGGAATACAAATTTATCCAGTATTGTATTCTTGGCCAGCAAGGCTAAATGTGACAAGTACTATGTGTGCGTAGATGGACAGCCCATGAATCAGACTTGTGCCGCTGGCTTGCAATATAGTCCTGCCTGTGATTGCTGTGACTTCCCATCACGCGTCAACTGCACGGTGAGTAGGAAGGGTATATTTGTTATATAGGACGGAGCTAGGTTTCTTAGAAGGGGAAATATTTTTGAAAAAAATAGTTGGTAAGGGGTTGCATCAAAAGGAGTCCTTTTTTAAATTTTTGCAAAGCAATGGTAAAGCCAAGATCCGTTTTGATAGCAGATTATAGCCAAGCTATAAAACGCCGTTTTAGCACTATTTTAAGGTTAGGTCGAAACGAATACTCTTTGGGCTAAAAAAATCCTCAATATTCAAACAGTTTTTTTTTGAGTGTCTGTGTTATCCATATGAATTGCAACATGTTTTTTTTTCCTCTTAGTACTCCTCCAGAGAGCTTAGGGCTTCTACAAGAACTTTCCACCGGACTCTATATGGCGCAGTTTCCTTAGCTGTGTATCAGCTGATGTTGTGTAGGGACAATTCGTTTTATATTGTACGTAGCCAGGTTGCTTTTGGCCTTCACACTCGTCTGCTTCCTTCGGGGTTCCATTCCAGAGACATCCTTACAATGCTGCTTCGATTTTTCCTAAGACCATATAATCCTTAGGCATTTGTTGACGAACGACTGCAGTTTCGACATCATTCTCAGCGGGGTTCTTCGCAGCTTTGTTCTTCTGCTATTTGCTGGTTTCTCCATATGCGGAACAAGCTTCCAAATGTGAATCGCGCTTTGTTGAGATGATTCTCTATATCCTCATTCACCCCAACACTGGTGGAAATTTTGGTACCAAGGTAAAGAAACTTTCGACCAAGTCGATAGTGTTCCCGCAGATGGTTATGGTATATTGGCTGGTGTGATTGAAGCGCATCGCTTTGGTTTTCGGTGCGTTTCATTGAGACTCCAATTTTGCTGACCAGGATCTCGAGATCATTAGCTTTGGCTTGGATATCATTAAACATGGTTTAGTTGTTGGAAAACTAATGGTCATTTCTGAAGTAATTTGATTTACTATTTTGAGGTATTTGAGATTATGTACCCTTAAAACGGTGATTTTTCCTACTTTTGAGGTTACGTACAGGGTGCAAGAAATTGTTGTGGTCTGTGGAAGTTGAAAACGAATATGGAGTCAAAAATATAAATGCTAAAGTGAAAATTTTCAATAGAAATAAAATAGTACGAAATTTTTGTCTCAAAGGCTTCATGGAAATGCTGACATCGAAGGGATATATTTGTAACTTTGCGCGAAACAATCGTAATTGATCTTTTCTACTCTTAAATTAAGGAGTAAGAGTGTTACTAAATGATGTAGCTGGAGAGACAGACCAGAAAAATGTTTTGCACCCTGTACACTACTTGAAAAGTAGGATAAATCGCAGTTTTTAAAGTACATAACCTCAAATACATATCTCAAAATTCCGACGTGATGGGCCGATTCTGATCCCGGATTCGGATTTTACGGTGGTAAATGTGACGGCCCGTCTATTACAGCTTAAGTTTGAATCACGACAGTTCAGCAGTAATTACACCAAGCTCCTGAGAAAGTGTCGGGCCTAGGGGAATCCCTCCCTATTCCCCTTCTCTCTCGTCGTGCCGTATATATTTATTTATTTCATTCTCTGCCGAATTAGCAAGCGCCGCTGCAATGAACATTTCAGGATTACAATTTTCGTCATCTTCTCAATTTTAAAATGGCCTAGCTACAATGGCCGCCAAAGCAAAGAACCTGCACAATTTGATCGCTAGAATTTCATAATGACGTTAGCGTAAAGCCCACCATTATCCCACTTCTTTGGGATAAAAATATAAGTGACGCCAACGCAGAAGTTTATTAATTACCAAAAAAAGAAAAATTGATCTACACTTTCTCTACTTTTTCAAGGTGGAGATAGTTCTGATATTTCAAAATGGCGTAGCTACAATGTCCGCCAAGGCAAGTTTCTAAAAAATTCAAAATGGCAATTCCAAGATGGCTGCCGTAAGCAGAAACATAATTTTTGCGATTATAAAATGAGTTGGGAATGCAAATATGGGTTTTCGGTGGCGCTTATTACAAATCTATAATTTCAAAATGGCGGAGCCAACATGGCCGCTTAAGGGCAAAAACTACCATAATTCCACTTCTTTGTACCTTTTTTTGGTCATAATGACACACTGATTATGGGCTAAAAATTAAGTTGAAAGAATTTTAAAGACATAAATAAATTTTATTGTGTACTTATAAATGCTTTTAAAAATACTAATGAAGTTTATAAAATTCCGAAAAAAAAAATATTTCTTCATCTACATATATTCAATACTAGCAGAAACTTACCTATGTATGTTTTCTTAAAAATTGTTTAAAGATTTTGCTTGTCGGCCAAGTCAAAACAATTTAAAAAAAGATGAATTAAAGGCGTTTTACCAGCTTGTGAGTCTTCATTTAACCTTTTCTTTAACCACTAAAAAGGTATAAAATCTCAAAAAGTTAAATAATATTCCACTTCTTCTTAAAAATAGTCTTAAGACACTTTGAAAATCTTAATCTTTTACTGCAATCAAGCAAAGTCGTATTGGCTTCAGTTGTATAATTATTTAAAATAAAATTATGCCACTTCATTATCTTTTTATTAATATGACTTATATAATATTTTTCAATCTCAGGTAGAAGTGCTGCAGCGCAACATTCTGCCCTACTCAAAGTCACCACCTAGACGTGCTGATATCTCCTGTCCCGAGGTGGGCACATTCTTCTTTGAGCACAAGACACGTGCAGAGGCCTATTACTATTGTCAAGATGGACGCGGTATTACCTTGGACTGCACTCCAGGCTTGGTATATGATGCCACTCGCGAAGAATGCGTCGAGCCGAAAAATTAAGGCGCCTTAGCAAAAGAAGTATATAACATTAAATTTGCATTCTATATGTATGCATAAAGGTTCACAAAAATAGGCTGCATTTTTTCTTTGTTAAGTATACGTCGCATATGCCGGCATTTTAAATGATCTGTGTTGTGGTCCCGCTCTCATTTGCTAAATTTAGCTGAGCTTCCGCATGGGAGAGAAATGATGGCTGAGCAAGGCGGCAAATCAGTCAAAAACAAAACAAAGAGCAAAGTTTTGAAAATGTTTTGAGAATTTTTGTCGCCTGTGGCATAGTTTTAACGTGTTCTTGTAGGCAGCAACGCATTCAGTTCAAAAGTTTCTTTCACAGCGTAAGCTTCTAGGCGCATTGTTTGCTTAATAAATATTTGTAATAAACAAAGCGACGTTCTAGAAGTATTTTAAACAATACACACACATTATTGTAAGTTTATATATTAATATACATTATTTTGAACATAAGTGAAGGGTACATCTGTATGTACTATATAGGTTGCAATTGAAAATGTGCCAAAAATGATTGATAGACATATTGAACAATGGAAACTGTTGCTAAATGAAAAGTAAATGCTACAAGAGCAATGTTATTTTTAGAAAACATGCTCCATATACGTGTATATATTGTGAAAACATTTTCAAATGTCTGACAAATGCCTAAAACATTTTCTTTTCTCAGTGCGTAAGAGATGGTTAACGAAGTGAATAAGCCGCCGACAGATAATAATGCGGCATTGAGTGAGGTATGCCCCCAAAATGAATCAACAGCTATAATAAAGTATGCTTATATTAAACATTTTTCAAACTTAGCGCCTGGCTGCTTCTAATCAGCAGCTGCTGGAAATGCAGGAGGAGCATCGTCAGCTAGTGGAGGAAATGGAAACATTGCGTGCACGTGCATCTGAGCTGACACTACTAAATACACAAAGGCAGCAGCTGCGTCAGGTGGCCAGTGAAGAGTCGCATGAAATACGGCAGCAGCAGACATCCATACGCAGCTCTACAGAATCAAGCAGAACTTCGGTCAGACAACAGTCTTCAACGGAGATCCATCAGGTTGAAGGCTCTGGTGCAGCAGCCATAGCTGACGGGGAAGGCATCGTCACTGAAGAAGACGATGAAGAAGCGGCCAAGTACTTGCAGGAAAAGTTAAATGAAATAGCGAATCTTAAAGCTCAATTTAAACGCGTGCAGCATATGGTGGATACAACGAAGCTTGTAGAGCAACACCTTTCCAGCAAAGAGACGCAGCAGGAAACCATACAATCAGCTTCTACAATGCAGTCAACTAGGGCAGTTAGCAGCAGCTCCACCATGGCAACAGCGACATCCACTAGCAGCTCAACAATGTCAGCCTCCGAGGAGACTGCTGCGTTGGGTTCTACTGCTGATAATAAGGAAATGCTTGGTGCCATGTTGGAAATGTTTACCGATTTTACTAGCGATCTGCGTGGCCAGGCCGAGAGCTTGCGCGAAGAACGTGATCGTATTAAAGCGCTTAAGGAGGATATTATAAAACGCAAACAGGGCAAAGATTAGAGTTCAATATCATATAAGTCTCTGAAGTATTTGATTTAATGTATACCAAGTTGAAGACAAAACTAAAATTATATAAATTGTTTAAAGACATGCTTTCAATAAAAATGAAGTGAGTTGTCTCTGAGATTAAAGTTATGACTCAGCATCAATTCAAAAAAGTAATAAAATTACTAGTTAAGGTATTTAATGTTTTATATTTGGCAAAGAAATATTAAAAATGTTATTGTAACACGTATTTTTGTACTTGTACCAAACTAACTATTTATTATACCCTCAAAAAGCAACTAAAGGCAGTGACTTTATTAAAGTATACAACAAATTATTTGGTTTTAAGTGAAGGTGCATTAGAATTCTTTAGTTTACCCTTTACAAAAATTCCATTATTGCTTCAATAAAAAATAAATCAATTTCTGCAACTAAATACTTTTAGTTTATTTTTAAATTAGAAAAATTAGGCACGTCTCTGCTTTTATTTATTTTAAAGCACAATTCAATTTACTTTTAATTGAATTTAACAAAACTGAGTTGAAAATGAATTTAAATATTAACATTTGCGCGCTTAAGAGCGCTGCCACTTTGCAACTGCAATTTATCGATAACATAAGCATGTCATCGCTACATGCACCCTTCGATTATCTTTTGTGCAAAAAAAAAGTATGCCGGAAAATTATGTTGCACTTGTAAATAGAGAGAAAAATTGTATGAAAAGCAATAGTAAAAAACATAGTAATGCAAAACATGATTTAAATATGTCAAGTACATAAAGTGGTATTTATTTATTTAGTAATTAAAAGTGTGTTGCTTTTCTGATGGAAATGGCTCCGCCGCCACCGTTTATTAAGTGCGAAAATTGTGTGGACAGTGATACAAATAGCAATCATAGCAGTCGCAGCAGCTGCCACAATAACAATAATAGCAATGCAACTAATTTAACTAATTTACGAGCTGCATCCACAACCGGCGCCGTGCCCAAGCAAGCAAAACCAGCAACAAAAGTATCAACACCATCCGCGGGCGGTCCTTCGGCAAGCCTTATGCATAGTTTTTCCGCGTTGCAACAAATCCAACAAATGCAACAACAAAGACAAGAGGAACATCAGCAGGCTGCACGAATTACAGAATTTGTGTTGCCAGTGCAGCGAGATACATTAAAAACGCTAAATGTGAGTAATAATTATATGTATTTGTTTATAATGTTACGCCCACAACAATTTTGATATATTCAAATAACATTTAATAAACCATTATACAAAAGAGAATTTGTAGTTAAGCGGTAGCGAATTTTAAATGCTCTTTCTTTCTGCTCACCTATACCTCAGCACAATTTTTTACACTCTGTACCATATGGTTAAAGGGGTATATTAAGTTTGTCCAATGTACATACATATGTAACGTACAGAAAGAGACCTCCCAAAGTTGCCTAAAGTATGATCAGGGTGACTAGATCAGATGGTAATTTATACGTACAGAGTTCCATACAAGCTCAGTCCCGAACTCGCAATTTCATTCGATTTCCATGATGTGAAGGCCTATACCTAAACTGATATTTTTTTTAATGTAAAGAGACTTCTGTCCCTGCTCGTCATCTTCCTTTGTTAGGAAGACTCTAGGCCTTTTAAAGACCTGTTAGTATTAAAGGGCCATACAAAATTTACTTTACATCCCTCTACAATGGGCTACAAAATCAAAATGATCAATCTTTTTTGAAAATCTAAAAAAAGTGATTTTAGCCTATCTCACGAGAGATCAGATTTAGCGCTCTTTTGCTTTTAAAAATACTTGGCACACTCAGCAGCGTTGGCCACAAACGAAAGTATTTGGCCTCAGTAGCATTTCCGAAACCAATTCAAACGGCTGCGTTTGTTTCTGCGACTTTTCTTTTTTACTTCAAATCTCTTTGCTATATATACTTGTACATATATAAAGCTAGCAAAATTGACGTGTTTATCGTTTTCATATTATTGCTGCTAACGCTTCATTACTGCTTCAAGGATTTGCTTATTTCTACTGCCGAACAACGAGCACGTCAAAGTAACGTAAGCGAGCAGGAGGAAAATCTAACAGGCACAACTTCAACGCAGCAACAACAACGTGCAACCTTGCAACAGATAACAGCGGATCATAACTACGATTCCAGTGGTAAGTTTTAACCTTATGGTATATTGATATTATACGCACCTGAGTTAAACTTTTTGCCTACATGAAAAATCTGCGCTAGTTCATAGTCTAAATATAGTCGTGCACAAAAATAAACACCCACGGTATGTTTCTTTCTATACATTTCCACACCCAGCGACGACGTCAGGTCGTTCTTACTCAAGCGCATGGTTATGGGCATTTGGCCAGCAGTTCAATGTGCTGGCTCAATGAAATTCATTCATTGCAATTTTTGCTATCTTTCTCTTTGTAGATAACAACAATTTACAAGAGCAGCAACGTTATTGCTTTCCTGTGCGGCCCGTACAACGAGTGCTGCATCAGCAACAGTTGCAGCCACATTCAGTGCTGCATCTGCGTCAAGTTACGCCACCAAACGCAACAGTAGGCGTGGTCATACCGAATACAACCAACGGCAACGAAGAGCAATCATCAACTGCAAACGGCTCAGGGCAAGCTTCGACGGGCTTATTAACGCTGGTCAATAGATTAGTTAATTCCTCTGGCCACGATTCAAACACAACACGCGCTCAAGTTGAAGTTTTGCGTACTTTACTGGGCTTCGACGAGAATTGGAATACAAGTTCACAAGCAACTGCAGGGCTTTTAACACAGGTGTGTAGATGAAGTAAACTAATTTCCAAATGTAGCTTACTTATGTCTTTAATTTTATAGCAATTGAACAATATGGTACACGAAATCAATCCTAGTGTTGGCGAACAAGAGGGCATAGTCAATTCGGCTAGTTTGGAAGATGTTGCATTAAGCGAGGTAGGCAAGAGCATTGGTACTACTAGAAGCCCGTAGTTTGTCCATCTCATTTTATCAGGCCAAGACACTTCAAGATTGAAACCAATTTATGATTTATTACAATTTTAGTAGGCATTCATTTATCTTTAAAAGTTACTAATCATATTTATTATTTTTTAATAGATGAGCGACAATCGCGCCCAATCTATACAGTCCATACATAGCGCCCTGGAAACACCGACACCGGACACATCGCCAAGCTTTGATGAACTGCAACAGCGCCTAGATGCATCCAATCGAAACATGCATCATTTACAAGAGGAGCAGGCCAAGTTATTGCAAATACAAAACATGGCCAAGTCCCATTTAAACGAAATGGAGCAGCTGCGTCAACAAGCCGGTCGCATACCGCACACCGGAGCAGCTGATGCACCAAACTATGAGTCTGTGCAGCAGGTACAAGACGATATGGCCTCATTGGTGGGTCGCATGAAAAATTTAACTGCTTTTATCCACAATCAAAACGAGTTGAGCAATGTGCTTGGTGAAGATGGGCCTGAAATCTTGGCCGAGCAACAAGCTCTGCAACAAAAACTGGAGGGTCTGCGTAGTCAACGTGAAGACATGCGCCTTTTGGTTGATGAATTAAATGGCATTAATCGCATAGCCAGGGAGTCGGCTCAAACAGTGCACAACAACAGAGACTCTGGAGATGGTGCCACAGAGCCTCAAGCGTTGACTGTCAAGCCGCCGACAAAGCCCGCTGCGAGCAAAGAGCGTGTTGTACCCGTTGAGTACAGTCGCAATGTGCCTATAATGCGTCAGGAGGCTGCTGATGCAGCTCAACGAGCTCTACATGCACAGGCTATGATTAATCAAAAAACGGCTGATATTGATGCGCTCAAATCGCAAATGGCGCGTCTTAAAAGCATGTTGAATACGGTCACACAGATTGAGGAGAGTACGCCAAGCGTGGGCGTAGCGTTGGAAAATAGCGTGGAAAGAGAGTTGCCTGGCTATAGTGCAGAGATAGCAGAACGCGTGCATGCTCTAAATGATGTTACATCAGAATTGCGCGCCGAGGCAGCGAGCTTGCAGCAGGAACGTGATCGTATTTTAGCACTAAAAGCCGAGATAGAAAGGCGCAAACAGCAGGCTGCTGCAGCTGTGCAGTTAGGCGAAGATGCGCTGAAGCGTAGTAGTCTGACACCTACGCCTACACCGATGCGTCAGAAATCTGTATCACCATCTTCCACAGCTTCGCCCACACGCGACGAATTGCGCTCACAATGTGACCGCTTAAAAACCGAGCTCGAGCAAAAACAACGCGAGTACGAAGCACGCTATAAGGAGGTGGATGTAAATCGACAGCAGCAGCAACAAAACTACACAAATACTACTTCCGAGGCAGATGATGAGGGCAATGATGATTCGGACAGTGGAAGGTTCTTTGGCCATGTGCGCACATCTTCATCGGCGACTTTAAAGCGTGCACCCTCGGCAAGCACAGTAGTAGAGCAACAGCAGCAGCGGCGCTCTAGCCAAAAGACAGCAAAGCAGCCACAACAATCACAGTCACTCTCCAACAATGAGGAGGAGCTTAATATAACTATAGACAGTTTGTCCCTGGGAAATGACAGTTTGCAGTCGGGCAGCACGCGCTCACAATATATGCCGCCACCTATGCCACCTGTTGGGGGTTGGGGTAAGTGACAGTTACGACATTAATTAATATTAATTAATTAATACTTTTATTTTTTCAATCATGTAGCTGCTCATCCTGCCGCAGCTACTTGGCACACTCCAAGTGTGTACAATCCAAATGCACCACCAGCAGCTACCAATGCAAGCGATTATATAGCAGCTGGCAACTCTTCAAATGCTTCAACAACTACACAAGCAGTGCACCTTAATGGATTAAACAACAATAACGATTCTATGCTGCTGCAGCAGTTTGTGCAAACTCAGCAGATGCTTATCAATTCTGTTTGCCAATGCAGTCAGGCACTGTGGCATCAGCAGCGCGAGATAGATAATCTTAACGGACAACTGCACGGGGTAAAATTTGTCGCATATTCTCAAGTAGTTCAACTAAACTTTTTATAAACAATTTTATAGCTGCAGGATCGTCTGAACTTAGGCCACGACACACACAGCTTTGGACTGCGCTCGGAGTCTGTGCCGCCAGCTAGCTTGGGTGCTGTCAATATGCCCAACAATCTGTGCATGGGCAGTAATCGTGCTCAGTCTGAGCAGTTGTACAATTTTGGCTCGCATAGTAGCGCATTTACTAACTACCAGCAGCATCATCGAAATATTGGTGGCTATAGTTATGGCGAGTCACATCAACAACAACAGCAGCAGCAACAACATAGCAGCATCTATCAGGCTGCCTTGAACAATGCCGCAGCGGCTGCCAATATTGCGCCACCGCCGCCGCCACCAGCAATTGTGGCAAGTGTACCGCCTCCAACAGCGCCGCCTGTGGTGCCACAGCCCACACACTACAACAATGAGACGCCGCTGACGCCACCAATTTATCGCGCCAGTCCAGGACCTATATTCATGAATCATCACAACAACACAATACATCAGAATAATTCGAATCTAAGAACACAGAATCATCATGCCAACAATTTACATCACGCGCCTGTGCCACCTCCACCAGAAGGACCAACATCAGCAGCAACCACACAACAACCAGCACTGAACAATCAAGTGCCACCGGGCAATCGCGCAAATAATTACTGGGATAATTTCAGAAGGTAAACCCAAGCTAACATGTACACAGTAGTTTGTATAGTGGTGCTGGTTTTTGATTCAAAATTTTATTATTTATAATTTGTGAATTTTTTTTGAGAACACTAGAAATAGAAAACAGGGCCAAAGGTTTGTCAAATGAGTGCCAAAAGTTAATGTTAAAAAACCAATAGTTGTTAGGCCAAGTGCTCTGCAGATTTATATGCGTGCTATAAAAAAAAGAAATGTAATAAAACTTGGAGACGAAAAGCGCTTCTTTTTATTTTACTGCGTAGACATTTTAAATTATAGCTTAAAATTATTGTTGGTAAGTGCAAATTTGTAACTAATTTATTGAATTTTTATACCAGTTCAAAAACGCATAAACGGAATAGCTAATGCTTAGATTACTAATAGTTTTTACAAGTTTGCAACTTAACACTAAAATTATAAACCTAACATAGTTTGTAACGCCAAGTTTAATTCGAACATTTTTGGGCATGTTTACTGATATGCAGCATTTGTTTAACTTTTGTGAGGCATAAACATTTAAAGTCTCTAGTAATTTTTTGTAAAGACAGAATTTTGAATAAAATGGCTTAGAATTCATTAATGTAGTTGGAACTATAGTTTTAAATTATGTAAGTCTTCAATAAAAAGTAATTCGAAGTGTTTGCAAATTATATTACGTTAAGAACACGAAAAATAGTAAAATTAAAAGATAAAGAACATAATTTTTATGAACAACCCAATAATGCTTATAGCCTGTTTTTAAATTTGAAATATTCAACAAAGTTTGGCGGAAAAAACTTCTTTTAAAGAAGACTCGAAACTTTGAAAATTTCAAAATAATAGACATTTTAAAATTTTCTACTTTTGTTCCGCTTAGCAGTTTAAGCTATACTTTTAAACTTTTGGTTATGCTATTTATTAACTCTATTGAAACAATTTTGTTAAACGCTTGCATTAACCCAATAATTACCTGCTTTGCAGCTACTCTCGCCAAAATTTGCTCTCTATCAATTCAAATAAAAGCAATGAGGAACTGGACTTGGAGCAACAATATCGTCATATGCAGCGGCAACGCTTGCGCCCAAGCTACGAGAATTATGGTCATCTGCCGCATGCACGCAGCAGCTTGCTACCTCAACCGCAGCAACAACAACAGCAGCAACAACAACATCGACATTTCTTTGATACAACTGCAACTGTGCACAGCAGCAACAATTTGAATAACAGCAGCAGCAGCAGCCGTAACTGGCGGGAAGAGGACGAGCTGGAGGATGAGGAAAGCAACGATAACAACCTAATGTATGCAAATACTCGTTTTCGTCGTTTTCGTCGGCGCGTGCTGCCTACGCTGCATGATGAATCTGCTGCAAGCCAAACGGAACAGCCCACAGTTGCATCCAATTTGCACAACATGAATATAAACTTTGGCAATAGTCCGTTGTATCAACGTAATAAGGTGCCATCAAAGCCCACCACCTCAGCGGTGGCATTGACTCCGTTACAGCAACGTCAGCTGCGGTTTGACTTTGAGCTTCCGCAGCAGCAACAGACGCAGCAAAACTTTGATTATGTGTCGCATTTTGAGTTACCACCGCCTGCGCCAGCAGTTTATAATGTTACTGTGGGAGATCCAGGCGCTGTAGATGAATCGAATGTATTAGAACAGACAGAGGACACAGCATCGGAAGAGCTTAATCGTAACCTCTTGGTTAATGCGTTGAAAAATGATAAATTCACAACCAAATTCTATGAATCTATTAAGGAGGATGTCTATAGGCGTCTTGAGACGCTTTTTGAGCAGCAGCAGCAGCAACAACAACAGCAGCTACAGCAACAGGAAAACGAGCTGCATGGACACAGCTTAAGAAAGTCCCTCAACCAGGGCCAATCGCAAGTAAATGTTCAATCAGTGGAGCAGCAAGCAGCGATTGAGACTGATGCAGAACCCATTAATGCAGAGACCACTGAGAGTGGCACAGAGACGCCAACAGCACTGCAAGTTCAGGTGCACGTGCAAGTTGAAAACGATAAAACAGAGGATGACACTGCTCCCATAGAGGCTGCAGGTGTAGCTGATTTCGGCACAGCTAATGGACATGAACCAGAGAAACCACAGGTGGCCTCTGAAGGTTCAGTTGTGAATAATGAAGAGGTAAGCAAACCGCAAACCCTTCCTAAATTTATTAACTTATATTTTGGTTTTTTTAGCAGCTTATTGTAACTCTTATTGAAAGAAATTTTTTGCCTAAATCAATTTCGCCACCCGCTCCAGCTGCGCCCGCAATAGAAGTTGCTCCTGATCATGAGCTCATCGAATATATTATCAAACGCATAAGAAATCAAACCCACAACAATACAGTTATTAATGATTCATTGCTTGCTGAAGTGTCAAAGCTGACAGCCACGGCGGCACAGAACTCGGCTGCTAGTTGGGCCAAAAATTCAAGCTCAACCACGCCGTTGATCTCACCCAAACGTATTTATGCAAAGATTAAAAAAATGGATTTGCCGCGACAACGTGATGAGTTTCTCGATTGGTATAGAGCTTATTTAGAGCAATTGTTTGTAGTAGAACAACCCAGTGCCGGTTGCAAGGCGGGAAAGACTAAAAAGACTGGCATAATGGCAACCAAAATGGATAAGAAGCATTTAAATGAGCGTGTACGCGCTCAGTCACAGTCGCAGGATTCCAATGATGCTGATTTAGCCGAGGCAGATCAAAAAGTGTCGTCAAATGGTGTCAAGGCAGATACGGAATGTGAGAATAATGAGAATCCCGATGAGGAAGGCGCAGCCGCCGCAGCAGCTAACAAAAAATTAGAGTAGCTAGGCGTAATTGAAGCATATAAACATTCCTATTAAGACAAGTAAATAATTTATAGATATCCTCCATATATTTAGTTTACATTAGATGCGAGTTTCGGCAATTTATTGAATTATTAAATGCAAGGCACATACATATAATGGTCAATGATTGTTTTTATATTAATTAACACACAATTTGTACATTGAACTAGTTCGTCTTGCTGGTCAAAACATCCAACATGCGGTAATAACAGTAGCGACTATCATACTCCATATCATACCAGAAATTAACAGCTATGCATTTGTGGCTCTGCTGCACATGATGAAACCAATAGTTGGGCAGGTATAGCATATCTCCAGCATTTACACGTACTCGCAATGGTCGCGCCTTGCTATATTCTGGATATGTGCCAAGATCAGGCGCCAAGGGATCAATGCTTACCCATTCGGTGTGCTGTGCCGTGCCATCATCTACGTTGATCAAAGGTTCGATGTGATACTGTCCAATTTCATTAGGCTTAAACATACCAGTGGGATAAATGCGACGCGGAACACAGCCTAATTTATGGGGAGGTATAAGTATAAACTCCTTGTAGCCAGATATAACACAGTACAAATTTTCATAAGGATCCTTGTGCATGGAAGTGATGGCACGCGCATCGCCTAACCAAAAGTTGACCGCATCAGGCTCTTTGTCAAAACATTGCTGTGCAAAATCCAAATCTTTTACGCATATGTCATCAGCCAGTTCCGGAAAGTCCAGACTAAAATTAGAATTTTGTTTTTGTATATAATGCACAGCGCCCATGGGATCGTCAAGACGTTCGAGCAGCTGAGAAAGTCGCATTTGTGTCTCATAGGGCAACACGAAGTACTCCTGGCCGCCTTGAATGGCCAGACCATCGGCATAGCCATTTGGAGTTACCGCAACATCGACAATTTTGTCGTTAAGAACTTCTTGTAAATATTCCGGCGTCCACTTGGCTATCGCTGGCCAATGACCCACCGCATTGCGTATGACAACAGGTGCGTTTTTGGCATAATACTCCCGAGCAAATTCTAAGGCACTAGGTATCTGTTGCAGTTCTGTAATTTGATTGCCAATGCCTAATTCGTCAGCTTCTTTAAGCAAAAAATTCAAAGCCGTTTCAATTTTGTCCATGCCTAGCAACGTGAATAAGTGTGACCAACGCATAAAGATTCAAATTATTACATTTTTGCTTTTTCAAATACCGAATTAGAGCAATCGAAATATTTAGGGTATTCATGACTGCTCTTGAGTTGAGGAGTTTTGGCACGAGAAAATGTATAGTGTTGAGTTTCAACTGTTTAACTTATGAAAATCCATTTCGCGAAATACTTTTAGATCTTTAACGTGAACCACCTTTTTCTGAGTTTGTGTTTTATAAATGGCTTTCAAATATTTATTTTTTTCCATATTTTAATTTCAATTTGTATTTATTGAGTTCATGTGTTTGGTCCAATTCTCTTTTTCTAAGCTCAAATTCGTTGTTGATTTTTTGCTCCTCTAATTGCAACCGCCGTTTCTCTATGTTTATTTTCCATAGCATGTGTTCTCTTTCGAGTTTAAGTCTTTCCTCATCCTCCTTTAATTGTTGTTCGCGCAACTGCTCAATCTGCTTCAACGGCTGAAACTTGAACTGCTGTTTTGCAATATTTTCCTCCAATTCCAAATGTTCTCTTTCGAGATGAAGACTTTCCATATCATCTTTTAACTTATGCTTTGGCAAGAGAAAGCGACATGCTTCGCTTCCATTTGACTTTGGCATGTTCAAATGATCTCTCGGCTGTGAACATTCTATTGCTACGACATCTTCATAAAACTCATCTAATATTTCATCAATTTCTCTTTCACCCCGCAATCCCATTGTATCTGCAATTGTATGTAAATTTAGTTATTTTATTTCTTAGTTCGGCCTAACAGACGTACCTTCAATGGAATTGATTTTATGCATAGCCAATTTTGCTATTGAATCAATCAAATTATTTTTTTCGTTTTGTTTCGGCATGTTCAAACAAGTTTTTTTAATTTCCTTGTCAAATTTCCAAAATTTGCAAATGTAAACAAAAGTAGCAAAGAAGAAGAAAAAACTCAACCCATCGATTGAACACCTTGCACGAATACCCTAAAATACCACTTTGGTATATTTTATTCCAGCCAAACTAGTATTTAACAGCTGTGACATATTTTCTATTGTGAATGCACATAAAACATACGGTACATAGACGGAAAAAACATGTTGCGCTTGTAAATTTAGTTTATTTATCAAATTTCAATTAAAAGCGTTTTTATAAATAAAATTGAGGGTGCTATGGAGGACACAAAAACCAGCCCGGATGACGATAATGGCGAGCAGGCGTTTAACTGCATAGACGAGGCCAATGCCATTATCAATGATGTCAAGAATCATGTGGCCGAAATCGCAATATCTACAAAGCTTCCAAGCGATGCGGCAAATATTTATCTTAACATTCGAAACTTAGAGAGTGCTACTTGCTGTGTGCACGTGTCCAGTCGTGGGTTTAGAATTGTGTCCTCCTCTTTTGACACAATCGATGAGGATAAGGCTCAAGGTTACAATTCGTCGGATGACGGTGAAGAGCCAAAAGAGGAGATATTCGAGACACCATATGCACTATTAGACAAAATAAGTCCACTCTATGTGGAGTCTTTTGGCAATCAATTGTGTCAGCAATTGCGGCAGCTTCAGCAAATGCATACAGAATTCAATGAGGAAGACGAAGAAGAGGAGGACGAAAACGAAGTGGACTAAAGGACCCTAAGCAGAATTAAGAGGCTGTACTCAAAGCAAGAGTTTTTAATAATAATAATATGTTAGTTTATTTTAATGTTTCATGTGTATATGTAGTTATGTCTACCAAAAAAGTATTCTCTTCTCAGTGTTACAAACACTTACGCAGTACCAAGCCAACAACCCTAGACTTTTAAGCGTTTCAAGAATAAAGATTGTGATTGCAGTTCCAAATCTGTTAGTTTGCGCACCACTGGTACTAATTGCTCCACGTGATCCTTATAGCCTGAACCGGTATTTAAATTCTTTTGGCCATATACTACCTTACCATCAAAATCATTGACGGGTACAGCTATGGATTTGTCCACCTGCTGTATAGTAATGTTAAGGTGATCCTCGACCTCACCCAGTAAGTTGGGCTCATTATACCAAATGCAACAGCCGCGAACGTCAGTCAAGTTAGTATTGTTGCAATTTCGACCACGAGTTTTGCACCATTCTCCATGATACCAGACCTTTTCAGGAACACTAGCGACTAAGCTAATAGCCAGACCCATACGTTCAGCGCGACCAACGCGGCCAATGCGATGTACATAGTTGGCCTTGTCATCCGGTAAAGTTATGTTTATCACTGAAATTTAAATGCGTTTTATCTTTTTGAGTAACTTATAGAGGGAATATAGTGCGAATTCTGTAACTTACTAAATGGCAATCCAGTTATGTCCAGACCACGCGCGGCCACATCTGTGCATATTAAGAACTTGGCCTTCTCTCGCTTAAACATTTCCAAATTTTCTTTCCTTTCCTGCGGCTTACGATCTCCATGCAAACAGACACAGGAATAACGCTGACCACCGCGCATTCGCAAATAATGCTCTAGATTATCGCAGTCCTGCTTGGTGCGACAAAATATAATAGCGCGTTCCATTTTATGCTCCTCAATAGCTTTAACGCAGTATTCGCCTTTAAGCAGCTTAACGGCCTGGGAAAGCGTCTCTTGGGAGTGATTATTGGGATGCACATTATCCCGATCATGTACGCCATCGGTGCGTATAGCTTGGTGTAAATTCTGCCAACTTTTGTCAGTCAAAGGATCGACAATGCAGACCACATGATGTACTGTCTCCGGCACGGCATCCTCACCCTTAAGATCCACCCATGTGGGAAAATGCATTAAACGTTCGGCCATTTTTTTAACCTCAAAGTCATGTAGAGTGGCCGAACAGACAACCATTTGCAGGCGCCGTCCATCAGACGTTATCTTGGGAATTTGCTTGTGCAAACGATTAATGAGGTCCGTGTAGCCTTGCTTTAGCAAAGCATCCGCTTCATCGAGGACAAAGAAGCGACAATGGGTTAGCAGCACATAGCCGCTATTGATAAGCTCTTCGAGTCGTCCTGGGGTACCTACAACAATGTGTATACCCTGTTGTAGCTCTTGTTTTTGCTGTTCAACTTTAACGCCGCCTATGAGCAGCAAAGAGCGAACATTTGGATTACTCAGATGCAGCTTAAATTTCTCGATTTGATTGTAGGTTTGCTCTGCAAGCTCACGGCTGGGCTCGATAATAATAGCCTGTGGTGCATTGGGCGCTGGCTTGCTGGCCGCTGCAGTGTTTGACGCGCTTGATAATGGATTGGCTTTGCTGTGCTCAGCGCCGGCTTCACATGCTGCCTTGAAACCCTTTGGTGGATATTTAAACTCAGTCTTGCCAAAGTTAAAGGACATCTCAGCATTCTTGAGCACAACCGCCGGATAGAAAGTTTCATTACGCATATTCTCGGGAATGCGAAAAGCCACACCCAAATTCTGGCCATTCTTGCTAAATGACACTTCCATGCGTTCTAAGTCCAACAAACAGCCAATGACATCAGACTTTCCAAATGCTTCGCCATAGTCATCAAATTGACGATTATTAGACTTTTTGCCAGTACCGCCAAAGCCAAAACCATTACGACATGTGCCTAAGTCTAGATTTGCCTGCTGTGTGGACCAGCCCACACGGCAAAGACCCTCATCGGTTACAATTGACTCAAAGTAAAACTTGCCCTTGCCTTTAACACCAGTAGTGGCGCGGCAGCCGTGCCATTCCTTGAATTCACGCGACTGGCAACGTAAACCGTCAGGAGTTACTGCCAGAGCATTACCACGATCGAAAAAGGACATAGTCCATGGTGCGACGGCACCACCTGAGCCGCCACCAGATTTTGTTAATTTGCCCTCTTCTAAGTCGCGCAATGTCTCCCAGACAATTTGCAAAATAGGCAGACAAAAAGCGCCTGTCTTGCCGGAACCTGTTTCGGCTGCCATGAGAACATCGCCACCACCAAGAATTAATGGTATTGCTTCAGCTTGTACATCGGTGGGCAAACTAAAAAGCATAATCTTTAGTTTTTTACAAAATGTCAATATATTTTGGGCTTACGTCCAGTCCAGTTCATCAGTAGCCTTGCCAAGTTCAGGCAGCACTCCAAACTCTGTAAATACGCGTTTACTTTAACAAAAGATGAATTTTGTAATAAAAAAAAAACTTACCCTCAAAAGCGGTCATCCTTACTATGATGCAAAAGTATTTTTATTACGTTTTTTAAGTTTTTCGCTTTACAAAGTGCGGCCAGATGTGCCGGCAAAAAATTCTTATTTATTTACTATAGTGTTGTACAACGCGTCAGAATATGTCGTCAGCTGTTCGACCGTGATTTTATTGCGCTTTTCAGCATTGATTTAGTTATAAGCGTAAATCTGGCAGTAAAATTGTTTATTTGCTAAAATTAAACAAAAAAATGAATAATTAGAGTGCTAATTTTTTACAAAACATGTTCATTTTTGTGCAATTATATAAAAAGTATGTTTAATTTGCATATGTGCGAATAGAATGTAAATATTTTACGCTGTGCATGTGTGTAAATATTTAATCTTTTTTTTTTTGCCAGTTTGCTTTGTTGTCGCGTCTTAATGCCTTCTTAAATTTTCTAGCTACTCACTCTAATTGGAAATGTATTTTCCGGTGGGTTGGCCTAAACGCATCAGCCTAGCGCTGCCCGGGGAAAGTGCACATATACGTCACATTTGCTGCGATGCCGTCAAAATACTCATCGCCGCTGTTGGCGATGATTTTTTGGGCATTTGGTACGCCAATCCACTCATTCCCATAGCGTATTTTCGACGCAGCGCCGATTCCCTGCAGCAATTTGGAAGCAATCATTTAATCATATGGAAGCCAGACTCTAGGCAGCTTGCCCTGCTTACCAGTATGGGCACATTGCTACTGTATCAACTGGATTTCGATGCGAATGGCACAGGCATACTCATGCAGGTTGATCCACCTGCCGCCAGCCTTAAACGCGATTCTGCTGAACTTTTTATTAAGGAAAACATACCACGATTAAGTTTACGGGAGCTTTGCAGCGTTACGCTGGGTTCGGTCATTTCAACCATTTGCTGCATTAGCCTTAGCGAGCTATTGTTGGCCACGCAAAACTGTGAGCTGCTACGGCTCCAATGGACACAACTCGAAACCGCCGCAGCTAGCCAGGATGGCGAGCTGGAAATCTCTCCGTTGGCTGCAATTAAGCTTCGCGACATTCCTTTCTACGTACAGCAGCAGGCGCCAGCTAAAAATTTGCCAACAATAGGCTCCAATGCGTACGTGGCATCTCTAGAATACTCACCCTTTATAGGCGGCTGCGCAGCTGTCTTTAGCGATCAACGTGCCGCCTTTCTTATAGCTAATCATCTGCGCTTCGAAACGGCTCATATGCATGGCTGTTGGGTTCCCGATGTAGAAGATGCAAGTGTATGTAGCGTTAACCACAAGTTTCGCCTGCTGGCGTATGGTCAGCAGAGCTCTAATGTATCCGTCTATGCTATAGAGGATGCAACAGGCGGACTGGAGTTTTCACATCGTCTGAGCTTGACGGAAAATGTACTGCCCGGCAGTTTGGGAGCAGTAAATGAGCTTAAGTGGAGTCCGGATGGTTGTGTTTTGGCTGTTTGTTGGACCAATGGTGGCTTGGCGCTTTGGAGCACTTTCGGATGTTTACTTATGTCAACCTTAAGCTGGGATTTTGGCCTGCATGTGGATTTGCTTAAGCAAAATCCGTTACAGCTGCGCCGCTTGGAGTGGTCTACAGAGGGCTATCAATTATTTATGACCGGCAAACCCAAAGGTAGCGATAGCAATGTGCTGCAACTACAATTTGTCAAAAGTGCGCTAAGCATGAATCCTTGCATGACAGCCAATCCACACATCTTGTTACAAGGTGACGATTCTCTGTACATCAATCAAGGCAACAGTCTTGATCAAACTTATGGGCAGGCTGAAAAGTGTACGTTCCCCAATAACACTCAGGAAGAATCATCAGGTCAGGGTGACAACATGGAACTTAAGCGAGGCTTAGATGTTGTCAGTATACTAGCGGAAAGTAAATACTGGACCGTGCTGCAACTGCCTCTAAATTACGCTGCCACCAATTGGCCAATACGCTATGCGGCCATTGATGCTGATGGTCTGCATTTGGCTGTGGCTGGACGTACAGGTTTGGCACATTATTCCATGCTAACCAAAAAGTGGAAACTCTTTGGCAATGAATCGCAGGAAAAGGATTTTGTTGTTTCTGGCGGTCTGCTCTGGTGGCAGGGCTTTATAGTAATAGGTTGCTACTCGTTGCTTGATCGCACTGATGAGCTTCGCTGTTATCCGGCTGAATGTAAACTGGACAATCAGTTTGGACACAAACTGCAAGTTCGCGCACCTGTCATCACCTTAAACATATTCCGTCATCAACTGATTGTGCTTACGGCAGATGGCATTGTAAGTCTCTTCAATATGAGCAGGAAATCAGCCTATGAAATGGATATAGAGTGCGCCTATGAGTTAGATGTGAAAAGCATATGTATCCATCCAGCCTGCATTGTCTCACTAACAGTTACCAATCTCAAGAATGAGCTTAAGCCGCCGGGTCAAAACATGGCCACAGAACAGGCTGAGACTATTATTGTAAATGTGTGTGGCCGCATTTTAATGATACAACGGGATGCTTGCCACAATGTGCCAAACACTCTGTTGGCCACCTGCCTAGCTAGCTGCGTCGAATGCTTCTGGCTTTCGCATACGCTGCAGAACTGTGCAATGCGAGACTGCCTTTGGCTCTTTTCCGGCGCACATGGTATGCGTGTATGGCTGCCCATTTTGCCGCCGGCTCAGGAACGTTTGGAGCAGGGTGGCAGCACACAGCGTCTTCACAGCTTTATGTCCAAGCGTATTATGCTTAGTTTTCCTCTTAAGCTCTATCCGCTGGTTATACTCTTTGATAACGTAATAGTTTTGGGAGTGGAGAATGAGAGCACATTGTATACAAACGAGACATCATCACATTTTAGTTTGCCCTTTGCTTTATTGGAGCGCAAATCTCAAGTCTATCTGCATAAAGTGCTACGTCAGCTAATCAAGCGCAATCTGGGTTATTCTGCTTGGGAAATTGCGCAGTCGTGCCGCTCTTTACCTTACTTTCCGCATGCCTTGGAGTTGCTGTTGCACGAAGTGCTAGAGGAGGAGGCTACAAGCAAGAATCCCATACCGGATGCCCAGCTGCCCAGCATATTGGATTTTATACGCGAGTTTCCTGTGTACCTGCAGACAATTGTACAATGCGCACGCAAGACCGAGATAGCTCTATGGCCCTATCTTTTTTCCATGGCTGGCAAACCCAAGGAGCTGTTTCAGCTATGCTTGCAGTCGGATCAGCTGGATACGGCAGCCAGTTACCTTATAATCTTGCAGAATCTGGAGCCCTCAGTGGTAAGCAAGCAATATGCAACGATGCTACTAGACATTGCTTTGCAGCATAAAAAGTGGGAGTTGGCTAAGGATTTAATACGCTTCCTGAAGGCCATTGATCCCAATGAAATAGACTCGCCGCGATCTTCAATGGTGGTGAATGTAAAAATAGCACCTCCCGCGCAAGCTCAGTCACAGGTGAATCAAAATGCAGACGTATTTAATCTGGTTCTAGGTCCCATAGGACGTGAACGCAGCTACTCCACTACCGTGACTAGCAATCTACCCAAGGACAAGCAGCGGGATAAGCCGCCGCCATTACAGACAACAGCGGCTAATACGCGTGACATATCTACAGTGACAATTGGCACGCCCACAGATACTGGAGCACCGCCGAGCGTATTGAGCAGCAGCACTGGAGCGCCTACAGTGGTGCGCCGCAAATCAGAGCGCAGCAATTCCACCAAGGAGCGACAAAAGGAAACCTTTTGCATAGATTTAATATTACAGCGTCATGCTCGTCAATTATTGCAAGCACATAGATTGCTGGAGCTGGGCTATATGTGTGCTTATTTGGACTTCCATTTGGTTAGCTGGCTGTCACAGGAGGCGGAGCGTGCAGCAAAGCTCGATGACTTTGTATTAGCACTGCAGGCGTTGCATGACGAGCTGCAGCTGCCATCGCCGTTTCCAGCTGCAAAGGATGACTTTGCACAGCTTCGAGGCAGTCGAGCTAATGGTTCGTCGCAAACGTCGGAGTCGGGCTACTTTAGTTTGGCTAATCTGGACACCCCAACAAGTTTGCCCAATGGCAACTTAACGCAATCGCCACAGCTGCAGCCTAGCATCAAGGAGGAGGAAGAGCTGCAGTATAACTCGCTACCCAATTCGCAGCTTTCGTTTGACAACTTTCGTTACAGGCGTCTTTACTCGTTGCCCGCTTCGGATGTTGATGTCTTTGATGGCCTGATGGGTGTACCGCATTTGCCAGAGAAGCTTAGCATCAAGCTGCGCTATTTGCTGCAGCTCTTTACCGAAGCAAACTGCACAGATTATGCTTTGGTATTGTCCATACTGTTGCAGGATGCAGCTTCCATAGGACGCATTGTAAATGTGGTCATACGCTCGGAGTCAGTGGGCGCGTGTAAGCGCATTGAAGCAGCGCTTAAGCAGCTGACACAATGGACTTTTGAGCATGGCGCTTCGTTGTATAGGAGTTTTGTTATGACGCTGCAGCCGCATATATGCTTATTGGAGCAGTACATACAATCTCTAGGCACAACGGCCGATGCAGTGCATGATGTAAGCGCTGGAGATTTAAGCTCGGATAATGCGACTACCCTGGACAATGATGCCCTGGATGGTGCCAACAATTTTGTGCCAAAATGTCAGCAAGTCAATGGCAATTGGACGCCAGAGCTGCCCGCTCATCAGCGCCTAACGCGTCACCTAAGCCTGGAATCCAATGGCAGCCAACAGACTTATGGCAATGCTGCGCAAGCGTCGCCGGCGCAGCAGCAGCAGCGACGTGGAGCAGATAAGGAGAGCGCTTGCAGCGTCATGTAATTTACAGGCATACTCAGAGCAAGTACGTAATTATGTTTATCTTGGAATTTTTTGTGTTGTGTTGTTGTGTTGAATTTTGTAATTGTTTGTTGTACTTTTGTTAAAATTTCACGTGAACGGAACGGAACACACAACGAAGCAATAGAAGAATTAAAGAAAAATTAACAAAAAAAAAAAATAATAATACTTGTATGAAGATACGTAAACTAATTAATATTTAATAGATGAAATTTGCTGCAATATTTGTTAATTAAAATATACAAAAAACTTATACATACAATAAATATACTTAAATATATTTTCTAATATTGCATAAGAAATTTAACTGCTAATAATTTATCTTCTCTTTTTTTGTTCTTATCAAGTTGCTGTCAAGCTGTAAAGTTTATCTAAAAAACAAAAGTGATATGGTAAATTATTTTCATATTGTGCACAACATTGATAAGAGTAACAAGATCTAGCAGTTTAAATTAACGTTATGTATAAAACACTTCTTTCCCGATGTTCAGGGGAGAATTATTTTAAATATCTTGAGTTTCTTTATTATTTTGAAACACTTCTCATATTTAATTTACACTGCGCATAAAATTTGAACCGACATTTTTTTTGGGTTCTGCGTTAAGATCGAATTATAACTTTCAAAAAATCGATTTGTTGTTGCTTTAAGTAATGTTCCGCAGTTTCACCTGCCTACTTTAGGTTCAAAGGGTAAACTAGATTTGTGCAATGTATGTAACGGGCAGAAGGAGGCGTGGCAGACCCCAAATCCCTTATACCAAAATGCTTATCATGATCTGGGGTAGCGATTGAGCCATGTCCGACCGTTTGTCTGTCCGTCCAACCGTCCGCCCGTCCAACCGTCCGCCCGTCCAACCGTCCGTCCGTCCAACCGTCCGTCCGTCCTTCTGTATGAACCCCTAGATCTCGGTGACTATATGAGCTAGAGATACGAAACTTTACCACCTGATGCGCATATTTCCTGAGAAGATGAAGTTTGTAGAACCATTCCCCCGTTCCCCCACAGTAGATTTTTGACGTTTTTAGCCACATCGTTTTATATGTTGATCTAAAATGAGCGATGCGAATGGTCTCATGCATCCTAATTTATGAAATGAACAAAATCGGATAAATACAACCAAAGTTATAGCCATAAATGAACAAATTTGACCTCCTCTTGACTATAAACTGCGTCAATATTTTAACTCTACCTAATTATGGTAGCAAAAGACCTAGAGTGACCAATTCTGGTAAGCTGAATTGCATCATGTACCCCCAACTCCCCGCAATCGATTTATCGTGTTTTCTCCCCCATCCCTTATTATATCAAATTGAAACTCGTCCCATATACTTTAAAAAACCTTCTTTGACGTAACTCGATTTCATGAAAAGGTTTCCATTAAAAATTTCTTTGAAGTAATACGTAGAGATAAAATTTGTTCGCGAAAAAAAGGTACAGGGTATTTCTCTGTAGGGTACCGCCTCGAGTGATTCTTTTTTTATTTTGTCCATGATTCGTATAAAAAGTCGTCGGTCTTAAAAAAGTATATAAGCCTGGATTTTAAATCATTTAATTATACCAAGTAGTTCTTAAGTTAGAGCTCTTGAAAAAAATGCAAGCGCTGCTCTACGATCAGCATTGTAGGAAGATTACCGAAAAACTTATTGTTTTTGTAACTTAGACGACCTCTACCGCGCAAAATATGAACTTCTGAGTATACGTTCCATTACAAATAAAACCTGAAGTTCAATTTTGAGCATTTTTTGTTTCGAAAGTTTAAAGTGCCATGATAGACCAATCTACTTTTGAGAAATGAGGTTAAAATTGTCCAGTGGGAGACAACAGACTTTTCTAGGGAGAAGTCTCTGCTTAAATGTTTGGTCGGACACATGCAAGACTCAAATCATTTATCACAGCAATATGGTGCGTGAACCCAAAGGATCTTTTAAAAGAATCACCGAAGTCGCTAGGTCTGACGCCGGCTTGTAAGAGGAGCCTTCTTCGATAAAAATTTAAAGGGTAGGTATCAAGAAGAAAATCCCAAGAAAAGAAACTTGAAGTAGATTCATAAGTAGGTTTACCGGATGGTCCGAGTGACACTACCATATAAACAAGGACGAAATACATAAACCATTTAAGGAGGTTCTCTTGGCTCTCTTCATTATAAACCCATAAAAATTTTAAAAATTATTTCAACTGCGGGTTTGTTTTCGTACTCTGATAAGAACATAGATGAAAATGCGTATGACAAAAGTTGATGGGTCTAATCAAGCAATAAAAGCGAACAACTCTGTAAAAAAGTGCGAGGTAGAGAAAGTGGAAATGTTCGCTTAAAAGCGGACACATGGTAACCCATAAGATTACTCAAAAAATGACCAAAGAGCGACCAGTTTCCAAGGCCTAATTAAACTAAAACTTCTAATATGTGATTATAATTCATCGCCTACTATGTAATTACGTACCTAAATGACTTTTTGCAGCAACTTTGAGCTTAAAAAAAACGACCAAGTTAAAGCAAGTTGGCAGCTCTGTTGTTGAATAAAGCCAATTTGTCCAAAGTGACTGCACATTGGCAAAATATCACTTCGCTGTAGATTTATAAAGCCATACGCTTTCTTCTTTGCTGTTCCGTAAGTCTCTGTAGTTGTAAAAGTTAATCACCGTGTCTGATTCATTACGTGCGCAGCTTGATTTGGTGGTTGGCCCAGGTAGTTAGCGTTAGTGTCATCCTGGGTCCTGTGACGATTTGTCAGGGTCTAATACAGCAGTGTGGATGTGCGGGTTTGCGCTTCGCCGTTGTGCATTTGAACTTTGGAAGTTTTTGCAGCAATTCGCAGAATTGAAAAGTTTAGCTTGGGGTTACCCCGAGTACCCAACTCCGTCTGCTCGGCATTGCTGACATCGTAATACAGTATATACTTCGTAGACTGCAGTAGTAAGGCAGTACGGCAGCTTACAATGAAATCGTAAACGTAAGTGCTTACAAAACGTAATCACTGTAATGTTATGACGAGACGTTTGAAGTGGTGGTGGTGGCTGCAGCCCCTAACAACAATGTTATAGAACTTCAACTCTCAAATGTCAAAGCCCCTGGGGCGCAATAAGTAGAATAGCAGCGCAAGTATCCAAAGAGCCAAACAACCCAACCAACAAAACCCATCAACAACGTAAAAATTCGTGTATTCCGCATCCGTTGCCAGCAACAACGTTGCTGTTGTTGTAAAAATAACTATTGACGCTTCAGTGAAGAGCAAGCCAAAGTTATATGTGCATCATAGCATCAGTACTAGAAGGTATGGACGGTATGGTATGGTATGGTATGGTTAAAGGCAAAGGCAGCGTATAAATAAAAGCATCAACACCAGACACATTGCAACGGAAGTCGTCGCTGTCAAGTGCGCGGATTGCAGAAATTGTTAAAAACTTTTACAAATTCTTTATATTGCGGCCGGCAACAACAACAAACTGAGCTGTTGCAAGTACAACAACTGTAATAATAGCAACTACAACAGGATGCTGGAATGCCGCAGACAACACAACCGCCGACTGCTGCGCTTCTTGGGCTACCGGCAATAGTCCGGGAGTTGGCAATACTTGGGCGGCAGAAGGATTCCTGCGACGACCCTGCAACAACAACTAACCCACTACAATGTAATCAACAACGCCACATGCGCCGCCGCCTGCCTAGACGACTGACTGCCCACCAAAATACTAGGTAGTAAGTGCCTGGTATACCACTTAAGGGTTAAACTGCCAGCCGTGGCAGCATCTGCAACCGCCGCACCATGGACAAAATGTGGTAACTAGCTGGTACTAAAGCAAGTTGGTTTTAGTCAAAAATGTAATCAAGAAACGAATCATGTGATTTCAAATCAATATAAATAGGGTATTCACGCTTGCAGTTTAGTTGAGCACAAAAACTCAACTAGCTTAAGCGTGAACGACCTTTTTGTAAGTTGACGAGCTGAGTTTATGCTTCTTCACTTTTTATCGTGTTTGCTTAAAATGTTGGATATTTTAATTTTAGCGTTTTGGTAATGAGTCCGCCAACAAAGAATATTTTAATTTGGCAATAAAATTAATTGTTTTTTAATTGCTTCAAGTCCGGTTTCTATTAAAATATCATAATTTCTTTATAGCATTTATAATTTTATTATACCAAAATATGGCTTATAAATCCCTAAAAATTAGTGTAAAAAATACATATTTATTTTAAAATGATAGTCTGTTCAGTTGAGGCGTTGAAAAGCTGCACACTAGCTTCAGCGTGAACGACCTTTTTGTTAGTTGACGAGTTAAGTTTATGCTTTTTTGTTTTTATTGTGTTTGGTTACAATTTTGTATATTTTAAATTTTACGTTTTGGTGATGAGTCCACCGCCATTACAATTAATAACATTTTAATTTTTTCAACAAAATTAATTAGATTTCCCATTATTACTTTAGCGCTTACTGTATCACAACATGGCTTAAAAATCCCAAAAAATTTGTGTTAAAAATGCAAAAAATTAAAAAATTTATTTTTTGAAAATGCTAAACTTCTTATGATAGTTATGGCTCCTTATGCTTCTCTAGGAGTTAAAGGAATCAAAGAAGAGATATGCTTCCCAAAATCGGTTTATGGTATGAAGAAGAGCTTAATAATAGTAAGTAATATGGGTAAATGATACAAACTGTTGAAGATCTTTTGTTTTTGCCCTTACAAATTTCAAGAATTTTTATTTTGTAATTTGTAGGAATTAAAAAAAAATTTAAAAAAAAGGGTAAAAATATTAAATGGTTAATGAAGTTTGCAAACTTTAGACTACGATTTCACTACCCAAATTTTAATTATTTTATTTATTTACTCCTTATTTTTTTTTAATTATATACGAATTTCCACAAAATCGAATAGTACATATTTACAATTTAAATAGTTAATAAGAACGCAGCGTCTCCCTTCCCAAGATTGGCAAAGTCGACTGTCTCCTCCATAAGTTCTATATATATAAATTGTGTTAGCTGCTTTACAGACGATTTGCCAGTTTTCCACACCTGAACTTTTGAGTACAAAATCCGCATGATGGGATAAAGAAATAGATCCACTCACGTGAGAGCTGGTTTGGTACCATGGCTCTAGATAAGGTGGAGTTCTAGATAAATGAAATAAACAAAGCAACAGGCTGGAAAAAAGCTTACTTCAAAATATCTTCACTGCTTCTCCGCTCCTTTTCCATCCCTGTTCTCGTTCCTTTCAAACATATTTTGCTCACCTTAACAGAATCTCAAACTTATTCCCTCTAAAAGTCACATCCCCATCTAAAAAGCTTAATGTTAATAATTTTCTTAAATGTAGTATAAAAAAAATAATTTTAAAAATTTAAAAAAAAATTTTAAATGTATTAATTTAAAAAAAAACTTTAAAAATGCACTTTTCGCAGAACTAGTTCCAAAATAATGACAAGCAAAATAGTTAATTTAATTTTTTATTACAAATATTTTTGGGTTTTAACTTTACTGTTCCCCAAATCCCCTGCTAATTAAAGAAAAACATACTTTATTATTTAATTTTATTATTTTCTAAATAGTTAACTTGGACCACTGTGCACTACAGCTGTTTTGTAAAGCAGCAGTTGTAACAAGTTTGGCAAATAGCTGGAAGCTTGAGCGCTGCTTTGGGTCTGCAGCGGCGTCCGATGAATTCTCCGAGTTGCCTTGGTGATTTTGATGAATACTTTCAATATGCACAACCATCTACACCCACCAACATACACACACGCACACAAACACATCCAATCACATGCATTTGTGCACTTTCATATCTCCGAATTGAGTTGACGGACTGAGTTATATACCAGCTGGGACATCTGTCTAGGTTTTGGCCAAATGAATGGTATGTAAACTTGTTGCGGTTGTAATAAAAGTCTGAAGTTTGGCAACGAGCAACAATAATACCACAGCAACACATTACAAATTTACGTGTAAGTATTTAAATGCATATGCATGTGTGAGCTTTACAAAACCACTACGAAATGAAACCAACTCCAAAAGGAGTCTTTGGGTAATTGAAACATATAGTTCGACCCATGAACTGCAATTGTGTTTTGCAGAATTGGTTGACAGACGCTTTTCGGAAATTGCATTATAGTAAACGAAAATTCAAAAGATACTTAATGGATGAAACTTTCAGGTATCGTTAGAGACCTTGTTCTAAGTCTTAAACTGAGTTTTCGAATGTGTGCCACGGTGATTGCATTATATTTTTTTCTATCAAATGTAAAGTCATGATTTTAAGGTCGCTATTATTGCAAACAAAATCGATCAAAAAAGACTTAAAACAAGTCTAAACATTAATTAGTATAAGCATAATGCCTGTTTAAAGGCATTAAATGTGAAATCGTATTTGGTGTTTTTCGATCACTTTGCAAATATCTTTAAACAGGTAGGTTTTTCGAAAACTTTATCCCCATCCCCATTATGTTTAAGTAATTGAAATTATCTTAAATATGATTCCTCCATCAATTTTCTACGATCAAAAGTTTTTCAACAATAGAACAAATAACTCGCTCACAAACGCCGTTTTTAATAATATTCACATAGAAAATGCAGCTAAGCATAAAGCAGTGGCCAAAGCAGAAGACTGCTTACTTTGTCGACTGCTTGCTTTATAGACTGCTTGCTTTGGAGTCACGCATGTAGGCAGCGTAGTACAAAAGTAACGCTTATAATTCACTTTTTTGTTCGATTGCTCGAAATCTGATTATCGTAGAAAAGTGGTGGAAGACTCATTTTGTAGATAATTTCAATAGCTTGAACATTATATTGAGTCTTCGTTTACTATACTATTAAAAATGTTGACATATTACACGATACAACGCAACGCGTCGCTTTTCGTCTCTCAAAGTGGTTTTAAAAAGTGAGTAAGCTTTTTTTTTGTGACTGAGTGAGTTTTTTTTAGCGTGACGTTACACTTGTAAGGCGTGAATAAACCCATTTTGGTCCAATTTTGCAAAGCGCTAATGTAGTCAAAAAAAAAAAACAAAAAAACATTTAACATCCAAATTTATTTATAAAGCGCTAATGTAGTCAAAAAAAAAAAAACATTTAACATCCAAATTTATTTATAATAATCGATTGGTCCTTTATGATATAGAACCGGTTTTGATCAAACTTATAGTAGTTCTTGCAATATCTTAAAAACTTCAGAACGCAAAATTTTCTTATAATGTCGTCATAAACAAAGGACTCAGGCCTTGATATCGTTTTTGAACGAATCAGTTCGATGTGGTCTATTTAATAAATTTGACCGAATCACAAAAATTTCATGCCATACGTGGGAGTTCTAAAAATTTTTGAGCCTCCAATTTGCTACGAAATCTTCATAAGCAAATGAATTATGCCTTAAAACTTTTGTTTTTATTGAGGTTCTTTACTATTGAATCTTTATACTATAGGCAGGACCGATGAGTGAAGGAGGAAGGGAAAGGGGGTGGGAACAATTTTCCCAGAGTATCCTCAGTGTTCCCGGTTGCTGTCGTATTGTCGTGATTCAAACCAAAGATGAAGTCGCAGACCGGTACATTTTCCCCCCGGCCCTGCTTTTCTCTATACGACCCTGTCTATAGTAGCTGTATAATTAAAGTCCGATATCCTAAAAATAATTTAATATTATTACAGTGGCTGCTTCTCTACTTTTACCTTAAAGTAGAGGGTATAAAAAGGTGACACTTTAGCTAGAATTACAAAATACCAAATTTCTGCAAATTGGACAAGACGTTGAAAAATCATGTAAGTTATTTATTTATTTATTTTTTATTTATTTACATATATATAATATATTTATAATTTAGCTTAAAAACTAAAGGTTATATTATTGAAATGCCTTCGCCCGTATAATATAAATTCATTTTACAAGTTTTTTTATATATTTTTTCCTGCTTTGGTTCCGTACAAGAGCAGGGGCTCTGCGATATTTTAACCGGTACCCATAAATAAATAGCAGTAGATCTTTAGCCTTTTTTTTTTAACCATTCCGTTACTGTGTGACCGACTCTGTTCTACACTAGCGCTAGAATATGCATCGTGGTTTCATCGCCTTCGAGAGACTCTGAAGAATCCGATAGGATTTTCTGAAGATAGTATCTTACAGTTTGTTACCCAGATAGATATGTAACCAGGAGTTTTAAGTCCTCTCTGCCAAGATCTTTTGTCATACCCAGAGGTTTGACGTATTTCCCCGTCGCAGCCTCGTTAAGAAGAACCCCCATCTCCTACGATTTCCTGCAGCCCTTTTTATAATCATGGTCTTAATATATATTGGACCAACCAATACCGCAGAAAGGTGCAGGAGATGTAGTTGGGTTGGAGGCACCCTTGTCGTGCTAGATTATCAGCGATCGCGTTTTCTTCCAACCCTGAGTGTAACATAGCACGACTATATTTAGGGAAGACAGGGGCTGAAGATAATTATGACATTTTTTAACCATCCTGGAGGAAAGTAGTTGCTGAAGTTTATACGTTAACGTCACGTACATCTCTTTTAAAAATTTTTGAATTAAGGTTTTTAAAACTTTTTAATTTATACAAAGGGTGAATCACCATCAGCTAAAATATAAATAGCTTTCAGTGAATATATTTCACTTGTGAAATAGATTGAAAGATTGAAGAAAGAAAAGACGCTCTAAAAAGTGAACTAGTCTTACCACAAAATGAACTTTTAGCTTTGTAGGTTGATTTCTTGCCATCTCATAAGCTGCGTGACGCTCCAGGTGGAAGAGTGATCATGACAAAGCGTCACAAGACTTAAAAATCATATGGAAAATCTTCAAAAATATTCCGCTACAGTGTCACAAGGGGGAGGGGGGTCTATTTCGACGAAAATCAGCGTCGCATAATTTATGGATGATACCATAGTTATAAGGAAAGCTTAGAAGTGTTTAATTTTCTAACATTCGAATAAGCCCCCTTAATGCCCTTAATCCTTTTTCACTTATGCTAGAACGTCATTCACTATCATAAACATCCCTATTAAAGTGTTCCCAACGTTGACTGCAAAATCAGCCCGTTTATTTTTTCCAGTGTAACATATACCACTTTGAAACAATTTGTTTGCCCTCCAAAGTTTGCTTTGTTTACACAGCCGAACGTTGACAGCAAAAACAAAAAAAAAGTGTGTACAAATGGCCAAATTACTTCCTTAAGTGTTGGTAACAATAGTTCAACTACAAGCCGGCAGTGTGTACATGCTTAACATTGGTTTTCAATTTGTCTGGCCTGGCACAAGGGGCTTGCGCCATCGCCATATTTTGTTTGTTTGTTTATTTTAACGCCCTTTTGTATTTTTGCTGTTGTTATGCAAAACTTTGTTAGTTGCTGTCTGTTTGGTTAAATTTTGTATTAAAAATAAAACCCAAAACAATTTCATTAGCATAGATTACAAGTCATTCAGAGAGAACAAGCCAGCAAAACAGTGAAGGAGCTAAAGACTACCCCCAAACCATTGAATGCTGCACCAAGAAACTCAAGTGCAACTCAATAGCAATCCCAAACAGTTGTTGGCACTAGCACTAGGATTTTAAGTGCCCCAGCCCTTAGAGGAGTTGGAATACATTTCCACATTTCCACATTTCGTTGCGCGTCTATCGAGTCTACTATTTTGGTGTAAAAATTTCTAAATTGTACATTCATTGCATTTGCATTTTACAAGTAAATCCCCAACTGCCAATCTAATGCATGTTGCAAACGCAATGCCGTCTGTCTATTTGTTTGGAAGCAGCCAAGCGTCTAACCATTTGTCCAGGCCGGGAAGGGCCAGGACAGGCCAGTCCTGGTGCCGTACACAATACGAGACTGCTGGCTTTCATTTTGGGTTCGATGTTGGTGCTGCTGCTACTGCTGCTGGTTCTAGCACTTTTGTGTGAAACACTAAAAAGTCTGCACTTTTTTGCTGTTTTTTTCCTGGGAAACTTTGCTGCAACTTCAACTTTGAACTAACACGAAGCGGGCCAAAAAACATAATAAAAGAACAAAACGCAACCCCGACCCTATGCGACCCCAAAAACATAGCACAAAACTTACCCAAAAATCACGGAATCAACTTCACTGCGCTGCAGTCCATTGCTGCCGCCGGGTCTGGGTCCGGGTCTGTGTGCTCGCTCGGATAGGGTCTATCCTGGGTTTGTACTGCTCCCTACATCGTTAGTTGCATTGAAGTTTGCTTTTGGGTTTTTGCTATTGTTGTTGTTACTGTTGCTGTTGTTGTTGTTGCATTGTGTTGCTTCTCATTCCACAGACTTGGAATTACTTTTTGTCAGCATGAATAGATAAATACGCTAAGCAGTAGTAGTAGGTGTCAGATTTGCTACTGCTTCCAGACTGTGCGAAATTTGAAAACCTCAAAGTGTCTACTATGTATGTTTGGGAAGTGTACACTGAAAAAAAAATATGAAGCAACTGCCATAGCAAAGAGCGATATGGGCTCATACTTTGCCCAAAAGAAACTAAAGGTGAGTTAAAGAATCGTAATTCCAGTTGATTTAGCGAAAGGTGAGCTGGTCTTAGGTGGTGTAAAATTATATATCGATAACATGTAGTTATCGATGGTATATATATCGATAGTGCAGGGCCTGCGATTGTGAGATTGTAAAACTACCTGAATTTCAGGAATTGCAACGGCCAGACAGCAAAACTATAAAATACCATTTTCAATAGTCATTTATGTTTTGGCGTGACGTCACGTTTGTAAGGGCAAAATCTGGCTAAAAAAGAAAAAGGTCTGCATTTTTAAAGCTTAACTTTTTTTTAAACTATACCTATATTAAAAAAAATACGACAATCAGTCCAGGATGGATTAAAAGTTATAGGCAAAACTACGCATGGCGTTACGTTACAAAAAATATAAGTTAAGAATCGAGTCTTAGCTTGACATTTATATTTTGCATTTGGGTTTACAAAACAAAGGTATTCGATGTATTTATCACGTGAAAAAATAGAGAATTCGCATTAATAGAATCTAAAAATATAAAAAAAAAATTTTTTAATTGTTCAGCTTAAAATGCGGACTAAAAAATAAACAAAAACTACATTTTTTAAAAATGCTATTATAAACTTAAGTAGTCTATATAAGTATAGTCAAAAAATTACAATAGGTCCATTACTTTTATGAATGGATTAAAAGATAAAAGCAAATCTACGCATGGCGTTACGTTACAAAAAATATAAATTAAGAATAGATATAATTGGATTATAATTGCCACTGCGATACATTGTAGTTGGGTTTGCAAAAAAAGGTATTCGATATATCACTGGAAACGATTAATCCAAAGTATATGTTGATTTTGGCAAAAATTGAGAATGCAAAAGTTTTTTTCTGTATTCGATAGATAGTAGTTGGGAAGGCTAAAAACTTTTTTTTTATATTGTAAGGTCCCGAAAGTATTCTCAAAGTTTGTTGCCTATGAGTTTGATCAGGGTGACTTGAGAAATCGATGCTGATGATCGGTAGTTTTGTTAGTGATCCCCAGCAATGTACCAAATATCGGTTGATTATATCATATAGCTCTCGTAGAACCGATCGATAAAAAAAAGGCATTTAGGGCATAGCTCGGTTGTTTATAAAGACATTGAAATCAAATTTGGCATTCGAAAGTCGAACAATTTTATTCGGATTCGTTTTAGGGTGCTCACAGATCCAATTTTTTTGCTGTCGCCATCTACTCAAATTTACCTTGATTATTGTTAACATAGCTTTTCCCTGTCTAGGGAAACTATCCACGTCTATGCTATTTCTATTACAAGTGGAAATTTTTGTACGCAAGAACAATTTTTTATACTAAACATGGACCATATAAAAATTCTAAAAAAATAATTTTAAATATTATTCAAGAACTATTTAACTTTAAATTGGCATAAATATGTAGAATAGTAAAATATGAAAGAATATTAAAAAAATGTATCAAAATGCTTTTCAAACTATTTTGTAAATTCGTCCAATTCCTCTTGCAACAAGAAATTCGATTTCAAACAACATAAAAAATTCGTATAAGTGAAATTCGGTTTCAAAACGAATCCGAATAAAATGTTCAGATACGTTTTCCGGAGCAAGAAGAAAAAGTTTCTTTTCGTAGCCTTAGAAATATTTTTGTTATAGGAATCTGACTGTCGGACTGCTTTTCCTTAATTGCTCCATTTCCTTTTGAAAACTTCTTGGATAATTTCATAATCCTGCATTTTATTCTCAGTGTATGTGTACACACACTCATGTGTGTGTGTGTGCGTGTGTAACTTCATGTGAAGTTGTTTGGCCATTTCCATTTGCCTGCATTGCTGCCGCCTGCCTGTCGAATTTTATTTATTTCGTTAAGGCCAAAAGCTTACAATGGAAACGTTAATGGCCTTGTCGACGTTGAGGTCCAGCCCAGCCCAGCCCAGCTCTGACTGTAGCTTCAGTTACAGCTCCCAGCTTCAGCTTCAGCTACAGCTTCAATTCGGGCGTCAGTTACACCGCAGCAGAGTTTCCGTTTTGCCTTGAGGCAATGCGACGTCCAACTTCTATGCAAGAGCAATTTGCCACCTGGTGCTGCTGCCACTGCTGATGCTGCTGCTGCTGGTGGCCAGTACAAAAGAATTGCCCAAGTTTTCACATATGTGGCGTGTGTGAGTGTCATGTAAATGTTAATGCCTGTTACCCTGCTGCACCTACAACAAGGACAACACGTCCAATGCAGAGTTGCCACATGGCAGCGCGTTTTATCACGTGTCAGCAGCAGCAGGAGTCGCATTGACTTTGAGTTCCATGGAACGCCTCTGCAGTATGTGTGTGTGTGTGCAGGAAGGACCCTGGTAACAACAGTCACAGCTTTTCATTGCCTACTTTTATGCGCCAAAGTTTTGTGCCTGAACTGACTGACCTCTTGAACCAATACATTAGCAAAACAAAAAGCGACAGTGAGACCAAAATAACATAATGGCAGGGCATTAGATACAGGAGCAGCAGGAGCAGTCCCATCGACCCCACCCCCCTCTTTCTCTCCCTGCCTACCTCTTTTGTCAGTGAGGTGCAAAGTTTACCTCATTAATTCATTAATCAATGTGTGTGTATGTGTTAAAAGTAAAGGTGAGCACGAGGGTGGTTTTAAAAGTAAGCGAATTTTAATATATTTTACAAATTTAAAAGAAATGTGTCAATTAGTTTTTGAGTTTTTATATGTAAAAGCCCAATATTCACATTTTTTGACGTACATGGGCATTTAAATTTTGGCGTGACGTTACGTTTGGACGACAAAATATGTAAAAATATTACAATATTTATATATTTTTTAATATTTTATTTATTATGTAATATTTTTTAACAGCTTAGATCCTTTTGATATTTACCTTATATTTTTTTGGTTAAGGTCCTTTTGGCCTTTTCGGAAAATTTGTTACAAATAATAAATAAAATTCCATTGGAATCGATTTGAATCAAATCAAGTTTAAAAAAATTTATTTTCCTAAAACAAAATAACCAAAGTTTTAAAAATTACATAAGCATTATTTCTATTTTAAATAAATTTTAATTGAATTTAAAAAAACATTAATTCCATTTTTAATAAATCTAATTTGAATTTAAATTATATTTTGCAAAAAAAAAATTTTATAAAAATAATATTGCAAATTTGATAAATAACTTCTGCCTATCCCTTTTTAAATCAAACATTTTAAGATACATTTTATATTTTAGGAGTATAATGTTACATTGCGTACTATGTAAAAAAAATATTTAATAAAAATATAATGTTAAAATATTTATTTATTTATTGCACATCTATACTACATAATCTTATATATAAAAAAAAGTGTATGTCTGGTTGTACTGGGTTGGACGCCAAACCCATTGTCCGATTTTAATGGGACTTTTTTTAAAATGTTCAGAAGCTTCTTGGGCCGCGAATAGGTTATGTAATATCATTGGAAAATTTACAGAAAAATTAGGAAAATTGAAAATACTAAAAGCGACAATTTCATTTTCCAATAAATTTTTTTTTTTGAATTTAGGTTGGCATTGTGTACATTGTCAGATTAACTAATATTTTTTAGTTAATTGTTTTTGTCGAAAGGAATCACAAAAATTATAAACGTTATAAATTTTATTTTATTGAGGCATACCAAATTTTATGAGAATCGGTACAGCCGTTTCGGAGGAGTATGGTAACTAACATTGTAAAACTAGAATTTTATATATAAGAAGAAACTTATGTTTTACGTATTATGGGTGTTCTCATGAACGAGTCGATGAAATTCAAATCTGATTTTTGCGTGTGTTAGAGGTCAATGCGGAAGTTTTAAGCCTATTGCGATGAGTTTGTGTGAATTGGTTCGTGGGATTGTGAATATTGGTTTTTGTGTGAACATACTCCTCCGAAACGGCTTGACCGATTCTCATGAAATTTTGTGTGCTTATTGGGCAGGTCTGAGAATCGGCCAACATCTATTTTTCATACCCCTAAGAGATAAGGGTTGCCACTCTTAACATTTTTTTTTCATTTATCGACTATACCTTCATGGTGTGTTCACGGGCGCGAAGTTAGCCGCGGAGCCTTCCACACTCCTGTTTCATGGCTTTCGCGGACGGAGCGTTACGCAATATTTTTCAATCTGTGGTTTGTCTTGACTGAACGTGAAAAAATAAAAAAAAGACATCCTGTCGCCATTATAGGTTAACATTATTAGTGCACGAAAACATTAATATCAGATACTGCTTACAATGCCGAGAAGAAAACTACCAAATCTCCATTAAACATGGTTAAAATGTAAAGATTGCGAGTGGTTGAAAATTTTATGATGAAATTAATCCACCCATCGATCAATCGGACGATGTTTTCCAATCGGAAAGATTCCAGATCTAGACGAGCGAGCGAAGCGAGCGTGCCGGAGCGCAGCGGAGGCCGGCTAGTACAAAATAAAAAAATATTATACTAATAGTAGTGAAAATAAAAAAGATATATAAAAAGAGTTAGGTGGGGTAAAACCGACCTCCTATTGTTTTTTCAAAAACGGCAATTCTGAGCGAGCTCATATACTTATGATGCCCAGCTGAAACGAAAAATTCAGCAAGCTATTTGGGCAGCAAATTAAATTTCTCTGATTAGTTACGAAGCCACTCAATCCAATTAACGTTTCTTAATATTTATTTAACTTTCATTTCGATTAATATGTTAAGATTTTATTTAAATTAATACATTCAGATTTTTACACTGTTCTTATTTATGATCGAAAAATCATTAAATTATGAAAAAGTCTGTGCTAAATGAGGCAACAAGTAGGCGGTCGGGCTTACCCCACGATTTTTAAAAATTACAAAAAATTAATACTTATTTCAAAATAATTCCTAATTCAACTACTATGCTGAATTTTCTACATCTCACCTATATATTTATTTAACAATTATTATAAAAAATTTTTATTAAAAAAAAAAAATGTGAATCGAATTTGGGGCTAGAGTCGGCTTAAAAACTACGTGACGTGCTTTCTGATTTTTATATTCGAAGCTCCTTTGAAGTATTTCGAAGGATAAAATTCAATAATTCTTCAGAAACTATGAGAAAAATTTGTTGTTTGCTCAAATTTACTCTAAGACAAAATTACTCAATTTCTCGAACTGACTAAATTTCAGATTTTTACAATAGAATTTTTAAAACTTTTTCCTATTGACTTTTAAGAATGGGATAGCCGAGAAGATCACAACAATAAGCCAAGCAAACCGGATAGCCAATTTTTGAGTTATGATACAACAAAAATATTACCCAATTTGTTGTACATATATTAGCCTCAGGTTCTTACTGTGGGATACTCCACCATTTTCTCTTATAAGTATCTTAATTAGTTCCACAACAGTCTTATATGAAAATCGTTCTGTCAAAATATATGTATCTCCCAAAGCAAACTTTTTTAACTGCCCTCTCAATGCTTTTTTGGCCATGTGCGTGCTTGTCTTATGTGTGTGCGTGTGCGAGTATTGGTGAGTGCGTCTGCTTTGTTTTGGCACTTTTGGAGCGCAGCACCTGTAAATAATGGCCCTTTGTTCTACGCCTCAACGGAGGCGGCAATGACGACGATGGCGCTCTGACGGCTCCAATGTCAGCCCTGCCAACTTACGTTTCGCTGCACAACAAAAACAATGGGCGTGCCGACAGCCGTTTGATGTGGATATCTGTGTGTGCGTCTGTGCGTCAGTGTGTGTCTGTGCATGACTAGGCAGCTTTTGGTCATTCAATGAAGATTTATATGCCGCTTTAGTTATGTTTCCACAACAGATTTCGCCAGATTTTCGTCAATCTGCTGCTGGCTAGTTTCGTTTCGTTTCAATTTCATTGCCTCTTTACACGCGCCTTTTAGCCACTATTTATGCAATTCACTTCCGTTCTGACGTTGCCGAAAAACGAAAAACACCGACACCCAAAAACAAAATGGCGCAAAACGGCTAAAAACTATGCGGAAAGCCATTTACGCAATATAACGCAAAACTTAATTTCCTCTTTTTTTTGCTGGTGTTTCCGTTTTATTTCATTGTTGTTTTTTTTGCGTGTTGGTAGCTCTACCCACACAGACAGACTTTGAGCCACTCTCTGTGTGTGTAAGACAGTTCTCCATTCCCAACATATGCCACAGATCATTAAGTTTTCGCCAAAGCCAAAAAAGCGTTTGTAGATAAACTGCAATTTCGTTGCAACACCTGCGGACTGCTTAAGTTTTTGGCCCCAGCTACACAGTTATGGCCTGGCTATAAGCGCACATTCACCTGCCCATTTATATACAAAGACATGGCAGAGAGTACCTACCAGGTAGGTAGCTAGAGTACCAACCAGCTCAGCTTTTGGCTGGTAGCGCTCTGGAGCATGGAGGCTAACTGCAGGCAACCAGCATATTTGCCTTGATGTTGTAATCCAAAAGATTTCACTGTATCTGTGTGTGCGTGTGCATCTGTGTGTGTGTGCTGGAACTGCATAACACTTAAGCAACAGACACCCGACAAAAGTTTACGCGTACAATTTCTTGAAGAATAGAAAATTTGGTTCTTGATCTAATTTTTCTAATCCCCAATTTTTATACACTATACCGTATGGTACCAAGGGTATGTTAAGTTTGTGCACGCAGAAAATGTATGTAACATATAGAAGGAGACGTCGGAGACACCCCAAAGTTACCTAAAATATGATCAGGGTGAATAGAGAAGTCGATATACCCATGTCCGTCTGTCCGTCCGTTTGAACGCCTAGATCTCAGAGATGGTTAGAGCTAGAGTTACCAAACTTTCACATTAGATCCCATATTATTCCATAGGAGACAACTTTATTTTATTTTTTTGATATTCTGGTTAAATTATATAGCTCCCATAGGGGTGTTTGAGACGACCTCGACAAAAAAAAAGTTTTAGATGAATAATTCGTTTGTTTATGAAGATATCGTAACCAAATTTGGTATTCGAAAGTTTTTTATAGTTCTCAATCACTGTACCAAATTTGATCAAAATCGGTTGACTATATCATATAGCTTCCATAGGACCGATCGGCCAAAATAACTTTTTTAAAGAAAAATTCGTTATATTTCGTTTTATAACAAAGATATTGTAACCAGATTTGGCGTTTGGAAATTTTTTAGAGCACTTAAGCAATGTGCCAAATTTGAAAAAAATCGGTTGACTATATAGCTCCCATAGGTCCGATCTTCCAAAAAATCGATTTTTGAACAAAATTTGTTGTGTTTCGTTTGTTTGTTAAGATATTGTTACAAAATTTGACATTCGTGAGTTTTTTTATAGTTCCTAAGCACTGTACTGAATTTAATTCAAATCTGTTGACTAGATCATATAGCTCCCATAGGACCAATCGGTCCAAAAAAACGTTTTTTATACAAAATTCGATGTGTTTCGTTTGTTTGTAAAGATATTTGAACTTAATTCGGCATTCCGATCTTTTTTCAGATATTTAAGAACTGTGTCAAATTGTATTGAAATCGGTTGACTATATCATATAGCTCACATAGGAACGATTGGTCAAAAAAAAATTTTTGCTTACAAATTCTTCTGTTTTTGGTTTTTTGTGAAGGAACCGGATTTTATTGCAAGTTAGTGGTACAGGGTATCCCAAAGTCGTCCGCGCCCGACTTTACGTACGCCATTTTTTAATAAAGATATCGTAACTAGATTTGGCGTTTGGAAATTTTTTAGAGCACTTAAGTAATGTGCCAAATTTGAATAAAACCGGTTGATTATATCATATAGCTCCCATAGGGCCGATCTTCCAAAAAATCGAATTTTTAACAAAATTTGTTGTGTTTCGTGTGTTTGTTGAGATATTGGGACCAAATTTGATATCCTGAGTTTTTTATAGTTCCTAAGCACTCTAATAAATTTAATCCAAATCGGTTGACTATATCATATAGCTCCAATAGGACCAATCGGTCCAAAAAAACGTTTTTTATACAAAATTCGATGTGTTTCGTTTGTTTGTAAAGATATTTGAACTTAATTCGGCATTCCGATCTTTTTTAAGATATTTTAGAACTGTGTCAAATTTTATTGAAATCGGTTGACTATATCATATAGCTCACATAGGAACGATTGGTCAAAAAAAAATTTTTGCTTACAAATTCTTCTGTTTTTGGTTTTTTGTTAAGGAACCGGATTTTATTGCAAGTTAGTGGTACAGGGTATCCCAAAGTCGTCCGCGCCCGATTTTACGTACGCCATTTTTATATTAAAAATTAACGTGAACTGTAAATATTATAAACTAAAGCCGTGAAATAAATTTTAAAAAAACTTTAAAAATGTTACCATGTTCCACTATCTTTTGGCCGAAACTTCAACTTAAAAATTTTGCTTCACTAAGCCAACATGTCTGGGCGTGGCAAGCAACTCTAACAACTTCTTTGTCGGCTGGCTAAAAAGCTTGCAGCTAAGCTATTTCTGTACATGTATATGTGATTATGTGTATCTGTATGTGTGTGTGCGTCAGTGTAGCTGTGTGCGTGTGTGTTACTTAAAATCATTTATTGCAGAATTATGCATATTTTTATTACACTCAAGTTGCATAAATTCAGGCATTATTGCACTTTACGACCACCAGCAGCTGCAACAATCCCTCCAACAGCCCCTCTGGCAACGGCAACGGCAAACCCCAACCAATAACCAAATAAAATCTACACTCTCAAAGTCGTTGCAAGTTTCAGGTGATTGCTAGTAAGATGTAAAAGATGCAGGAACAGCAGCAGTAGCCGGAGCAGCAGCTGCAGCAGCATCCATAGCAACTCTTGCAGACCCCATAACTACCCCAAATTGCTAGCCATTGTGGCTCATCAGCAAAAGGCTTAGATTTTTGCATGCCTTGGCTTGCAGTCTTGTGTATCTATCTATGTATATGTAGCAGATCCTTCAGTGTCAGTGTGTCCAGTTGTCCGCTCTGTAGTGTTTTTTTTTTGGAGGAGAGCAGGCTTTTGCTGCTGCTGCTGCACTTAAATGCCGCACATGTCCTGTGTTGAAAATTTCTGTCATTCAAAGCTCTCGATGCTTGGGATTGGGCTTGCCAGGAGTGTTGATGTTTGGCTGACTAGTGCTACTTGGAAATTTAGATTTTTATGACTTGAAAGGTAGTCAGGTGAATACGATATATGCAGATATGTGTGTATGGTAAGTGCTGAAATTGGCCATTGCCGGGGGGGTTACTACTTTTTGGTTGTGGATGTGCTGGATGTGGTGTGGCTGCTGCGATGTGGACTCAGCGCGTCTATTAGAAATGCACAATTCAGCATTATTTGACATATAAACTGCAAAAATATGCTAAAACTGCTGCGCTAAGATCAAGCAAAGGACTTATGTATCTTTGCACACACACATACATTTATAAGAAAGTATCTGTGTGTGTGTTTGTGTGTGTGCATAGATGAATGCCAGTTAGGCCATAAAAGGGTTAATGGCCATAGAAATGCGAAACTTGTCAGCCAGCATTACCTTTTTTCCTACTTTTCCTCACTTTTTTATTTTTTTTTTGGTTTGGAATGAAAAAGAGTTTGGGTTACGAAATTATTGAAATACTTTTAGGTGTTGTTTGCTTTCGGCTAAAGGGCGAAAAATGTGTGTGGGTGTTGGTGTGGGTGTGCCTGTGTGAGCGAGTGTTGAAAATTAATAGCCTTGGCATGTGCTCTTAAAGAAATTGCCACTCCAATTTGATGTGACAGCATTTCACTTTTGTATAATTTGCACCCAACTCGATTTTTTCAATACCCTATATCTCAAAACTCAGGGAGTATATTGAGTTGAGACGAAAAAAAATTAAAAATGCTTAAAAAAAGGGTTTTTCAAAAAAAAATTTTATTAATTAAATACAATTTATAAATATTTGTTTTTTTTTAACATCAATTTGATTTGCTTCATATTTAGACCAAATACCATACGTATAAAAAATATTTTAAGAAAATGGTGGCTGACTTATTTAAGGAACATACTTTACAAAAAAAAGTAAGAAAACTTATCTTTTTTTTTAAAGAAAGTGTATTTTTTTATATGTCATATACAATTTGTCTGTCTGTTATTCGACAATAAGTAAATTTACTAAATAATAATAATAAAAAAATATAAATACAATAAAAAATGTGTTGGTTAAAAAAATTATATACATTTATTATTATAAAATTATATATACATTTTTTTTTTTTAATTCCAGTACCTTATCCAGCTAGACCCTTTTCAAAACTTTGCCCAGAAAAACATTTTATTAGAAATTCGGCAAATTCGGTTTCAAAGATTTGTGTGAATCTAAATATAGTATAAAAATATTATAAATTTCGGCTTATATGTACCAGCTCCTGTTTCGCTTAACATTCATACACTTATAAAATATTCATCCCGTTTATAGGGTATATTATAGCCAGTGTGTTTCAATTGTAAGCTGCCCTCCCACTCATTTTCTTCTCTTTTTTGCTTAAATTTTTTGTAAGTTTACGGCTGGCAGAAAAAAAAAAATTTGAAGCATGCTTTTAGGGTCAAATTATACCAAGTGTTTGAGTGTTGAATTGATATCATTAGGGTTTTATGTTAGCTTTATCAAAGTATTCAGTTTGCAAATTAAATAAATGCATTTTATTGAAAAAAGGTGCAAATTAGCATAACCATTGTAAATAGATAATAGTTTAAGTTAGATAAAGGAAACGTAGGAGATAATCTTTAGAGTTTCTTTTTAGAAACTTTAAAGTTTGTAAACTGAAAAGTAAAATTTAAAGGCTTAATGCTTTGCAAAATTTAAGACATATTATTATTGCTTATAAAAATTATTTCTGAACCAAGTCAGGAACAAATTTTGACCGTTTTTTTTCCCAGGGAAGAAAAGCCCTACTAAACATGCGCTCGATAATCGAAAATCGAAATAAAAATGTCGATGATTGTAAAAAAATATTGACGCATCGATATAAAATCGATGTTACTTCCAATCAGACACGTTTATTCAAAAGTTTTACATTTTTTGACATACGCGTAAATACTTACAATATTTTGACTAAAGAATACTTTTTGTAAATATTTTTTAAAATATCTTAAAAATTTATTTCAGCTATAAAATGGAATTAAGCTCTGAACGTTTTCGTGCTATGACATTATGAATTCTAATGTGACCTATCTCACCGGCGACTTTTGTGAAGACCGTCAAAAACCGACCCTAATCATAGAAAACATCCATGAATTGATATATCAAGGTATGTAACATGTTGTCAGTCTAATCACAAATTTTATATGAATATTTGGGAGCCAACTCAAGGATGTGAAAAAACTTTATTCTAAAGAGTTTTATTTTTAAATTTTTTATATATATTACTTCAACTATAACAGATAATATGTTTGTACATATAGAACGATAATACTTTTTACTCGTCAAAATATCCACCTTAAGCTTTCAACAATTTTGCGACGATTCGAGGCATTATCAGGTTTTTTAAGAACTGTTGATTCCAGCTGCTTCCACGTCTTCATTGATACAATCCAGAGAGTTTCCGTAGAAGATAGACACTGTTCTTGACTTGACGACCAAGCTCATCCTAAAGAAGTTCAATTGGATTGAGATCAGAGGATTATTCTATGATTTCCAATGTTCTATCTCTTTGTTTATTTTGCAGAGTTTGGATGAGTGATTTGGAATATTTTTTTGCTGCATTAGTTCATTGATGAACTTATGTTGCTGATAATTCAATATACTTATTCGATCAATTTTGAAATACGTTTGAATCTCTTTTCGAACTCGCTAATCAATTCCGTAGAATTTTACAATATACCATTTAAAATTCGTGTTTTTATATGGCAACCCCCGGTCGTTGTTTATTTAATTCAGATCATCTAGAGTATTATATGAATGGTTTACAAGCAAACCGATTTTTCTATCCATAAAACACATAGTTGAGAAAAGTAATATATATATCGTTATTCCAGTTAAGTTCTACATTCAAATTGGTGATGTACACTGTATTTCTGCAGATTTATCTTGCTTCAACGCTATATTAAAAGTATACGATGAATAACATGGAATATATAGCTATTGTATTTTTATTATAATTTCTATGTGAATAAACGAGTTAATCGATTTGGCAGCTGAGCCATTCGATTAATATGTATACATATACTCTCTAAAATTCTTTACTACGATAATGCTTATCCTAATGCCAGGCTCGTTTGGTACTGTTCTGTTTCACTTTGTTTTTGTTTTAATCACGTCTAAAAATTCTTTTCACTATTGTGTTACTTACACAAATGTCTTAATGTAATAGATAATAGCAATTTGTTCAAAAATATCAAACTATTCTTAAAAAAAAAATATTGCAGCAAAGAATTAATGCTATCTAATATTACAGCAAAATGTAAATAATTTCAAGTGAATTATTGTTGAAGGGTTGCTACCAATGCGGATCTATTCTTGGTCTTGGAGTGAGCTCTTCACTTCAAAGTGTATTTATTATAGAACGCAAAAGACTTTTAACCCTATTTTCCAATTTTTGGGATAGTCCGGACCCAAAAGACCTCCTTGGATTCGCCAGTGTTTGTTATTGTTTAATGTTTCGTATGAGTTTTCACCTGCATGCCTTCAACGTTTCGAGACAAAAATTAAATTGTGCACATCGTATAAGATGTGGCTTTGACATACTAAAAGTTCTACCTTAATACTTTAACGCATTCGAACACAATCTGTACCACACTCTATTTATAGTTCTTTTATATGGAATATTTATTGTCTCATTAGTATTAGCAGTCGCAATAAAATTTTCCTTAGTTGGTACCATTTTACCCTCCTTTTACGATTCTCTTCTATACCAAAAAATTTGAATTGGTCATATCCTTTTACGGTGATGGGTCAGAAAAAGAGTCTACAGAGGGTTCTTTAAGGTAAGGCGGGGTTTTAATCTGCACGCTATTGGGCAAACTATCCATTCCAACAATGCGACCCTTATTTTTTTTTTCGTAAAAGACAAATACAACATCATCTAAGACCAAGGTAACCTATAAAACCAATTAGCCCAATGCCGATAGATTTCTCATCGAACAAACTGTCACAAATCTCTCAAAAAAGCAATTCGGAATTTTTCTGTTTCTGTTTCTGAAGCCTTTCTAACCTATGTCTATACCGCTAGTTCATAGGCGCATCTTGTATTAATTAATATATTTTATTAACATTAATTTAATATTTAATAATAAAGTTCTCTCATATAGCTTGACAAATTACCCTGCTCAAATTTATTGGCCCACTTGGTGCAACTTTTTATGTTTTATTTATAATTTTTTTTACCTCTCCGCCCTTTAGTGCTTCATAATTTCATTAAAATATTTTCAATTGAATGTCATTTAAAAACGGCTTAATGGTCACACACGGAATTGCAACGTATGCGGCAAGCCGCGACATATACATACCATATATCATATAAGCTCCTCTAACCAAGTCCTCTGGGTCCCCCCGCAACCGCAACACTTAAAACTTTGGTAAATTAAACGCTTTTTAATATTAATGTATTTTTTTTAAATAATTTTTTTCATGCTTTTATTTGCAAATTTTTAATTTTTTTGCCTTTGTTAAATCCATCTTTGCTTTTTTTCACATTTTGTTGAGGGTTTTTTTTTTGTTATTATTATTTTGCATTGTAATTCATATATATTTTGATGTTGTTGTTGTTGCAATTTTTATTTGTTATTAAACGTAAAATCATTGTCCTGCCATTGAAAATAATTTAATATGCAAATTATGATAAATGCGGCGCACGCACATAAAAATGTTCGGCCAACGGGTTTATAGTTATTTCAATAACTGTGCATTGTACAAATTAAGGAAAATTAAAAAATAAAACAAAATAAAAAAAAAGGATTTTATGCACAAAAGGCAACATAATCTGATTTTAAATATTGGAATATTGGAAATACCTTGCCGCAGGCTGCTGGCAAACAAACAATAAACAAACCAAATACATTTGATGCACTCTGTGAAAATATTTAAATTGTTCGGTCAAAAGTTGACAAACTTTTATTGTTTATAATGAAACAGTTTAAATGGCTCATTAATGCAAATTGTCAAACTGAGTACTCTATTAATGACAATGGGATTAATACGTAGCACATTTTTTTTTTCGTTTTTTCGAAAAGTTAAAGTTAAGAGCTTTTTAAGGCAATAAACATTTAATTGAAGCGCTTTATGCGGAGCTGTAGCTTTAAAAATACATTAAAGGAAATTGCATTTTCTCAAGCTAAAATTATGGCAGCCTTGAAAGTTATTTAGATAAATCTGAGTGTACTTTTTCTTGAAAGGAATAGTTGAGTAGTTTACCAGAGAGCAATAGAGCGAAAGTAAGCAGTGTGAAGAGAGCGTTGACACAGACCTGTTATTCGTATTGCGCTGCTTGATGCACTGCTTGCGATACTCATAAAGCAGTAACAGTGTTCAAATATGACGCTATGAACTTTGCAAGGTGTTGCCAAGAAGCGCACAAGTTTCGCTGTGCCGAAAACTGATTCAATTTTGCATTGGTGCTATATGAAATAGTGAAACGATTTTATTCAAAAAGATTAATTATATTTAATGAGTATATTCCAGCAAAATCTTTCTATACTGTATAATATTTTCTTTAGTATTTAATTTTTATAGATCTAAAGCTTCACATACTTTAATTTGAAGTACTAAATTGTTATTTCTTTCTTTTATTTCAGGTAAGCACTGAACTTGTTTTCATTTTTAGCTTTTGGTAAGTCAATTTCGATGAAACTTCACACAAACGTAAAGGATAAAGAAAAACGCATTTAAACCAATAAATGCTTGTGAGAAATTTTTTTTTATTTTTAAAAATATGTGGATAAAATTGATGCCAGCTGCACTTAGTTTTGGTCTAAATAATCAAATTATTCCACCAATATTATAAACTTTTTGAAAACAAAAGATCAGTGTATTAATCCCATTGTCAATTATATAGTCTCAGTTTGACAATTCGCTTTAATAAGACATTTTAAATTGTTTGCTTATAAAATTTAAATTTGTCAATTACACAGGTCTACAAATACAGGGGTCATGTGAGTTGTTGGAAAGCTAAGAGTTATTTCCGAAGTAATTTGATGCGTAGAATCCGAATCCGGCGTCGGAACTGGCCCATCACGTCAGGATTTTGAGATATTTGAGGTTATGTACCCAAAAAACGGCGTTTTTTCCTACTTTTGAGATTTTTCCGGATTCGGATTCTACGCACCAAATTACTTCGGAAATGACTCTTAGCTTTCCAACAGCTGAACCATGTTGACCTGTGTTATTTTTCGCATCAGTCTAAAAATTTGGTTGAAGTACGATCAAAATAGTTCCACTAAAGCTGACAAACATAGTAAGTTGAAAAATTTACTGGGCAGCCAAATTCGAAAGCTTCTTTGCGTCACCTAAAATTCTTTGCATCCTGGATGACATATAAGAAGGCATTGACTCCTACGATAATCTAGTCTACTAAGAACTGTGATAAGAGTTTTGCAAAAAAAACTGTTAATGAAATTTCTTTGGAAAGAGCAGTTCCATCTATTGCCATGCTGTGAAAATTCACAAGAAAACTATTTTTATCTAAAGTCTCAGAGCTCTTTGAAGTGAAGAGCCTCCAAGACCAAATTCCAGATCCTGGACTGTACCCTTAGAAACCAAAAAATGCTGATAAACTATAAAAACTAAAACTCTTCAGATGGCTCTTAATACGAATATTCATCAATGTCCGCTTTTTATGAAATTTTAAAGCTTCAGGCTAAAATTCAATTTAAGAAACTTCAAAAACTCGTAATATGAATATTAAATTTTTTCCATCGCTATTCTTTTTATATTACATCGGTTCTGTACGATCTTCAGTTATGGAAATAATTTCAGATTTTTACTTTTCCAGTTTTTATAACTTTGTTTTATTCGATAGATTCAAATTATTTAAAGACGGTGTTTAAAGGTTGTTAATCGACAATCATTGAAAAACTAGTTTCCCTATATAATATAAAAGTTTTTCCCTGACTGACTTTTTTGTCAGTCGCCTCTGGGTTGATCTCTATTAATGACCTTTTGAAGATAACAGGGAACTATATATAGCCGAATCCGAACCTAAGTGTCTGGAATAAATAGAGACAGAGTAAGTTAATATAAGGAAAAAATTGTTCTATGTCTTCATAAATTAATTTTTGAGTTTTGTTTGATAGATTAATAATTTTCGGTCCAAATCTCATTTTTTTAAATCATTTTCATGCGTCATCTGACACGGTATTGGCTTCTACATTGTTTTTCAACAAAAAATCGAGCTATATCGTTACCCGATTTAGACTTTTTGCAAAAAAATTTCTCGAAATTGCAAAATATCTCATTAGAAATGGGAAAAAAATTGTCTATAAAGAACTATAAATCTTTTAAAAAGATGAATTTTGCTCTTCTTATATTCGAATTGGCAAAATATCTCACTAGAATTGTGAAAGCACTCCATTTTTTTTTTTTAATCGTTACTCTTCTTCTATAAAAATTATTTTAAAAGTTTTTTTGATTTATTGTAACGCCAATAGAGGTCCCTTGGCAGTTCATAATAAATAATAAACGGCTTTTCTATAAATGTTTTTCAAAAATTATTCCCAGGTGTTACTTAATAGGCCATCAAAATAGCTTGCTGCACATTTACTTTCTGTCTTTAGCGTTAAAACAAAATGTTGCTACTGCTGGCGCCATCTAGTGTAAGCTGGCCAAAGTAATTGGGCAGCACTGCGTGCTAACAAAGCTGTGCAAGCAGAGGAATTTTCCAAATGATCAGCACTGCTTGCTAACAAAGCTGCGCGAGCACAGGAAATTTTTTCAAAATAGCAGCACAGCTTGCCAACCAAGCTGCGCCAGCAGAGGGAATTTTTTAAAATGGGCAGCACTGTTTGCTCACAAAACGTACCAGAACGAAAACATTTATTTTTTAAAGATTTTTATTTTATTTTTATTATAACTTGTCGATATCGATAGTTTTGTTTAGTAATCGAATTTGTTAATCTAAGGTTTTGAAGAATGCGACTGCGCCAACTTAACTGACAAGTCTGTTAGTTCGCCTGCACGATACCTAATATAATCGAAATCGGCTTATCGTTTTGCTGTGTTTGCCAAGAGTATCCCAAAGTCGGCTGCATCTAACGTTCGCCATTTTACTTAGATAATTCTGCTTTTCTTGCATTTATAGAAAGAAAAAAAACTTCAATACTATTTTTGCATTCTTTATTTGATTTCTCGCACTCTTACTCAATTATAAATGTTGCACTTTAATTGAATGCAAATGCATTTTAATGTTGCATAAATAATTTTGTTTTATTTTTTTTTTCTTTACTTTGGTGGGGCATGCCACTCAGCCTGTCGCCGTTTTTATTATATATGTATTTGCAGTTACTGTTTTTGTTGTTGTTGTTGTTGGTAAACACTTTCATTTTATATAACTTTTGTTGCAGTCATGTAATTAATTTGCATTTAGTTAAAATTTGCATAAATAAATAAAAAAGTTGGGGCTTTAAATAGTTAATACACATAAAGTGTAGAGTTAACAAAAATAAAATACAAAAAAAATAAAAATAAAAAGCTGTGCGTAAATACAGTTATAATTCAGTGTTGTACAACAATCAAAATGTTGGCCCAAAACTAAATACTTTATGATAGCATACTTATGTGCGCGCTTTTAATAGTACATAGTTAAAACATAAGAATGTGAGTTTGAGTGTGTGTGTGTGTGTATATAGTATACAATGGCATATGCAACATGCAACATGTGGCATAGCAATTAGTTTGAGTTTGATTTAGTTTAGTATAGTACAAAATGAGTTACATTTAGAGTTTGAAACTTAAATTCTTAAGAGTGCAACTGTTACAAGTTGTTTGGAACTTAGCTCACAATCAAACAATGCAGTTCACAATGGTGTGTCTGTGTGTGTAGGTATGTATGTTTTAATGCGTATGTAGTAGTTGAAGTTATATGCAGCTCACAATATTGCTTGGTATCAAAAATGCCTGTCTTAACGTTTTTCTTGCATGTGGATTGGCGTTGACTCAAACAAAACTCAACTCAACTGCCAATGTGGTTTATCTTATGTTATCGATTTGCTTAGTTGCTAATTTATCGTTTAGTTTACTTTAGTTTAGTTAGTTAGTGTTGTGTCTGCTTTGCGCTATTATTTGGGCCAGTTTGGTTTGGTTTTTGGGCGTATCTTTTTTTGTTTGTTATTTTGTTATCGGGTTTTCTATATATTTACTTTATATGTTGCTATATATAAGTTATGTATATATGCATATGTTGTATGTACTATATGTAGTATGTATGTTATGCACAAACACTGATGCTTAGTTGTATATGCTATGATGTATGTATGTATGTACTATGTATATGTATTGTATGCAGTTTTGTTTTTGCTTTTGTTTATTTGTTTGATTGATGTAACTTGGTATGTGTCTTCAACTTTATCATCATCATTATCATGATCATCATCACTATCATTATCATCATATGGCTACTATGGCTAACGACAATGCTACTACTATTTTTTTTTATACTTTTGTTATTATTTTTATTTATGTTTTTTCTGCTACTAACGACACATTTAAATATTGCAACTGCTCTACTTTAAAATAGTTTTTTTTCATTTTTTGGTTTTTTTAAATTACTATTTTTTTGTTTAATTATAATACGCCATTGTTTTTTTTGCTTTTGACCATACTGCTTTTGTTGTTGTTGCTGCTGCTGCTGCATCTGCTGCCAAAAGGCTGCCCATATAAGTATGCTACACTTTTCACTCAATCAGTTTTAAACTATTTGCTAGAGTTTTTTGTTTTTTTTGTTTACTTTTATTTTATTATATAACTATTTTTGTTTTAGTTTATTATATTGATAGCTACGCGTTTGCTTTTTATTGCTTTTATTTTTACGTTTATGTTTTTTCACTATACGTACTTTTGTTTAATATAAGAACTTTTATATCCTTTTTTTCCTTATGGGGGCTTTTGTGGCGCTTGCTTAAGTTTTCACTTCTATTAGTTTCTTAGTTTTTGTTTTTTTTTTGGAAAAAGTAAGGTACACTAAAAATAGTTAGGTTTTTTTTCTTGCTTGATTTTTTTTTGCTTTGTTTTTGGTAGGTAGGTCATGTTTTTTTTTTTTTTCATTTTTTTAGCCTTTTTATTTTCAAAAATAAAAACTTTTTTAATAGAGGGCCTTAATGACATAGATAATACTAACATGCTACAGTATATATATAAGTGTGGGTGTCTGAGTGTGTGTGTTTCTGTGTGTGTGTAGGTGTTTGTGTGAATGAGTTATGTTCATGAGTGCCACAGTTGTTTAGGAGCTCGGCTTTGATTTTGTCGTAGACAAAAACTGGGTCAAATTAGGTCTACGATGCAGACATCAAAGAAATTGCAATTTCAATTACCAAAGCATAAAAAAAGAAACGAGTCGAGTAAATTTGCCTTTAACTTATTAAGTATTTAGGTTAATGAAAGAAACATGGCCTAATGGCATGTGGCATGTAAGATCTTAAATAATTGAAAAGCTTATAAAGATAAGCAAAATCTTTTTGGTTTGTTTTCTGAATGAAACTTAATAAAAGGCTCAAGGACTTGATTAAAATCAGATTAGACACGCTTTAGATTAAAAATTCAAATTAAATCAGATTAGATAGTCATATAAAAACAAATTTTTAAGACTGATTTTAAAATATCAAATAAAGTTAGATTAGAGAAGCATTTGAAAAAAAATAAAGGACGTATTTATGCAGTAATTAAAAAAAAAAATTTTTTAATTAAGAAAGATTAAGCAATCTTAATACTAAGCAAATTAAAGGAAGTATTTATGCAGTAATTATAGAAAAAATAATTTCTTAATTAAGAAAGATTAAGCATAGGAAAAAATTAAGTAAATATATAGTAAAAATATTTTGTTTTTTTTTTATAAGAAACTATCCGGCCTCCACAATAAAATAAAATTTATAACGTTTATAATTTTTGTGTTTCCTTTCGACAAAGACAATTAACTAAAAAATATTAGTTAATCTGACAATGTACGCAATGCCAACCTTAATTTAAAAAAAAATGTTGTATTGGAAAATCAAATTGTCCTTTTCAGTATTTTCGTCGCAATTTTGATATATTTTCTCAACTTTAAGCCTTTCCTGGACTTCCACGAACATTTCAAGACCAAAATTAGCCAAATCGGTTCAGCCGTTCGTGAGTCTATAAGCTGGGTTTTTCAATTTTCCTAATTTTCTTGTAAGTTTTCCAATGATATTACATAGCCTATGTTCGTCTCAGGAAGCTTCTGAACATTTTAAAAAAAGTCCCATTAAAATCGGACAAAGGGTTTGGCGTCCAACCTCATACAAACAGACAGACAGACAAACACTTTTTTTATATATAAGATTGGTGAAAATTGTGATTTAAAACACTTAAAGTCAATTTAGAGAAAGGTTAAATTATATTATATTAAATGTGGAAAAATATAAATTTTTTTATTTTTAAATTCCAATTGATATAGAATTTGTATCCAAGTTTTAATATCTAATCTAATGATTTTTCTTACAGCTTTGTGAAATTTAAAAATATACAAAGCCAGTCAAAGATGACATAAATGATGATATAAATATTGCAAAAATAATAAATAATTTATAAATAATAATATAATAAAAGAAAAAAAATCTAGCGATTTCCAACATGTTTTAATTGAATCAGTGGTAGATCGACGTGGGCTCTCAAAAAAAGCAAAAATTTGGTTTTCGAGCTCCCGTCTAAGACCAAATCCTGAAACCGCGCCTGATTCAAACTAATTTTTTTTTTTAGAAAGAATTTAAAAAAAATTTTAACAAATAATGTGAGCTTTAAAATGAGATTTCGTAAACCAAAAAAAAAAAAAAATACAAACCAATATACTTACGAAAACATTTTTTTGTATAGTTCACAATTTTAGAAGTAAATAAATAATTTTGGAAAAACAACCTACAAATTATAGAAAATATTCTAAGACCTATTTTGGTTAGACTGGAAAGAAGTCTCTTGCTAAAATGCCTTCGAAGACTAAATTTTTAAGATAAGTTTTTAAAAGTACGCCAACACATTAACTTGGTCTTGGCGAGTTCTTTACAGAGGCAAAAATAAGCTTTTAGCAATTTGGCAACTTATCAAAAAATATTTTTACAGATAAAGAGAGAAAATAAATTTTCACTTAATAAAAAAATATTTCTTTGCAGATAAAAAATAGAAAATATTTATTTACTATTTTTATAATTTTCAGATGTATAGGATCTTAGCTATAGAACATTAAATAACACAGGTCAACATGGTTCAGTTGTTGGAAAGCTAGAGTCATTTCCGAAGTAATTTGGTGCGTAGAATCCGAGTCCGGCGTCAGAACTGGCCCATTACGTCAGGATTTTGAGATATTTGAGGTTATGTACCCAAAAAATGGCGTTTTTTCCTACATTTGTGTAATTGATCTTTTGAACCCTTAAATTAAAGGGTAAGAGTTGTACTAAATGATGTAACTGGAGAGAAAGAACGCAAAAATTTTTGCGCCCCTGTACATAACCTCAAAAATAAAAAAAAACGCCGTTTTTGGGTACATAGCCTCAAATATCTCAAAATCTTGACGTGATGGGCCAGTTCTGACGCGGATTCGGACTCTACGCACCAAATTACTTCGGAAATAACCCTTCGCTTTGCAACAACTCACATGACCCCTGTATTTGTAGACCTGTGTAATTAATTCTTAAAGTTTAATTTTAAGTCTCCTTCGATAATATCCTGAATTCCCGATTTCGGCCAATTGCCAAAAATAGATCGCAAGCTAGGTAGCTACAACACAAAGTGCCATAGTGCAGGCTCCAGGTTTGCTCAATAGAATCAAAAATTCAAAATGGCTGCATTCAATATGGCGACTATTGCGTTTCTTGTTTGCCAAGCTAGCTTAAAATTGTCATGGCAGCGTTTTGAGAGTCTTCTCACGAAATTTGCAAATTTAATGCATTAAGAAATATTTAAGGTTAAGCAATATTCTCGGAATTTTTAAATAAGAAACAAAAATTCCTTGCTTAAGTAGCAAAAAGAGCGAAATATTAAAAAACTCTTTAAAGACAAACAGCAAAATATTTGCGAACGTAACGCAGCTGCTTCAATAAAAAGCTGCTTGCTTTATGGTTATGAAATTAGAAGGTGACGCATTGTGCAGCTGCTTTATGCGTTTTTCTCAGAAAAAGAGAGCGTAGATTAAATTCTTGTATGGTAGGTATATGAAATAGTGCTTCAATTTTGGCCAAACTTGCATTTATGTGAAGAAGTAAAATTTTAAAAAATGCATTGAAATTTAAAAAAAACAAAAATAATATTATTTTTATATGATAGATAATTTTCAAAAAACACCGTAAAAAAAAGAAACCGTGTAAAGAAAGATATAATGTAAGTCCTTAAACTGTTGTGAAAATAGATTATCAAGTAGATTTTTCTAAGTTTCTAAAAGATTAGGTTAGTAAAAATATTTTTCTTTGAAGTTTAAATAAAAAAAATTTATTTTAATCGTGCTTAATCAGATGAAATAAAATAAATCCTTAAACTCCTTTGAAAATAAACTATCAAGTGGATTTTTCTTACTAAATTTCTAAAGGATTAGTTTAGTTAAAATATTTTTTAAAGTTTATATAAACTAATTTATTTAAACCGTGCTTAATCTGATGAAATTGTATACAAATTTTATTTTTCGCTACCGAGCTATTTCAAAACTGTGTAAATCTGACTTGCGAGTATATTAGGGTGACCATTTGGCAACATCTCACGAAATTAATAGCCTATTCTCTACTTTCGGAACGTCTTTAAATTTTACAGATGCCATAGTATAGGACGTCCTAGGGTCCTATGATAGGAGATAAGGGAAATCATATATATATAGTATATGCAAGTAAAAAGGAAAAATTTTTGGACGACGGGGCTATTAATTTCGTGAGATGTTGCCAAATGGTCACCCTATATTTTCTCTTTTCCATTTTTGACTGTGTTGTATTTTATCCAAATAAACTTTAAAAACTTATTTTCAATCAAACAACTTTTGGTTAAAAAAGTGTCATATCTATCTAAACAAAATATTATATATAGAGTCCGCCGGAATAAATTTGATAAGGTCGAAAATTCATTAAATTAACTCAGTTTAAATTTGAAAAAATTTGGTCTTAGTCGTTTCTGTAGTCAAATGAAATGGTAAAACCGAAAATGCCATTTTTTCATAGAACAGGTTTCGAGATATGGCGAAAAAACAGTTTTCGAAATTAGAAAAAGAAGAGTCTCTACTAAACAGCAAATAACTCTAGTTGCACGAAATTGATTTTAATAATTTTTTTACTTGACGGTAGATAATTAAAATACCCATTGACTATGATATCGTTGGTTTAATTATTTTTCATACCAGCGGCGGCCACTCTAGTGCATATGGTAATAAAATTTTTATTTTTTTTTAAATTTTGCGACCAAAGTCACAATGGTATAAAAACGAAAATCATTTTTTTTTAAATTAAGCCGCAACGCGTTTAGTTAAAAATTTAAATTAAGCGAAAAGTTTTTTTCCCATATGCATCGTTAGTTTTGGTGGCAATTTTCAGTACTTTATCTAGCTAGACCCTTTGTATCAGTTGTATTTCGTTTTACAATGAAGATTTCTGTGCAGCTTGATCAAAATTGGTTCATTATTTCGTATAGCTGCCATAAGGAAATTGAATCACTTTTCTACACAGTCAAACTAGCGCGCTGCTTGGCGGCAGCTTGTTAAAATCAAAGCAGCTTATGTGAACACAAAGCAGTAACAACTGCTTTATATGTAAGTCTCGCAAGCAGTGCATTAAGCCTTTCTCTGGCAGCTACAATGTCTAGCCTGCTTTAACTTGTTTTTTGTGTAAAAAAACGCTTAAAAATGAATTATTTGGGTAGCCCTATTTAGCTCACAGATAAATCTGCTGCTAATTTAAAACATATATCTAATTACAACTGAAAAAAAACTTGTTTTTAGCTAAAAACTTTTAGCTCAAATGTTGGACTGCTCCTAAAACAACTGCTCCGCCCAACTCCGCCAACTTTTTATGCACATGCTAATTTTGTTTGTTGTCTAAATGTTTTTGTGTATTTAGAACTTTGTATTTCGTTTAATTTTAGTTGCTTATTTTTCATTTTTTTTATCTAGTTTTTAATATATTTCCCACTTTGTTATATATCATTTTGTGACATTATTTGTGTCATTACTATCGCAAGTACATTTTCCAAAACCGTTTTTGTTTGCTTTTAATTAAATTATATGCATAGTTTTTTGTAAATATTTATCAGTTGTTATGTGCTTTGTGGCACAAACTAATTTGTAATTTGTGAACCAAGCAGTGCAAAAAAGTTGCGCCTTCTTTTTTATTAGCAACTTGGTAATTATGTGGCCTTGTTTTTGAGAAATTTTTGTAAGCTTTGCTTAGACTCAAAGTTTAATTAAGCTGCGCAAAAGAAGAGTTTGCATAGAGGAGAAAAAGGAGGAGAAAAGTATAAATAGCAGTTTCTATAACAAGCTCAAAGTGAAAAGCGAATTGTAAGGAAGGCATGTTGCGATTTTCCAATTAGGCAATCGGGCTGCCAACTTGTTAGTTTTGGTGCAGCTTTTTTTTTTTTTTAGCTCGGTCAAAGCCTAAGGCTGTACAATAATGGACCCAGTACCTATGTCCATTAAAAAGTTGCATGTAAAGTGGCAACAAAAAAAATATTCCGACAAACCCCTCGCCGAAAATAGTTGTAAAAATTCTATTAAAAAACAGGAAAAAAAGAAGAAAACTCAAACATGATGGCCCATATTTAACGCCCTCTTCATGCGCAGGCTACAACAAAGTTTTTAATTTCTAACAGGGCTAAAACTTTCTCTGTATCTGTAAATGTATCTGTATCTGCAACTGCATGTGTATCTGTGTAGCTATGTGTAGCTGTATCTGTGTGTTGCTAAACTTTTAATAGTTTGCGCACTCGACTCGGTTTTTGTTTTTGTGTTTTTTTTTTATTTTTGCATTTTCGCATTTTTGTTGTTTTAATGTTATTTTGATTGTTTTAACTTTGCATTTGCATTTTGTTTACTTTTCTTCAACTTGTCACTAAACATCATATAGTAATGTCATACAGTAGTTATCCTAAAAATATACATACATATATATAGTTTTTTATATATATATATATATATGATATATATGGCTAGGGTCACTATATAGCTGAGTTTTGCTCAAGTTTGCAAATTTCCCTTAGCTTTTTGGTATAAAAATTGTAACTTTAGTTCTTAGTTTTTTGTTTTTTTTTTGTAATCTTTATTTTATCGCTTTATGCTTTGCTTTATTTACCTTTTTTTTTTTGTATAAAATACTCACATTCACATTTACAACTACGAACCACGTAACTACTTATAGATGTATGCATGTATATGTATGTATATATATAGACTTTATAGTTAGTATGCATTTATGTATATATATATATTTAGATTTATATTTATCGTATTTATATGTATATGGTATATTTTAACTACTTCGAGCAGAACTTGGCGGTCTTGCTAACATTTATTTTTTGTTTTTTATATTTTTTATTTTTAACCTGTAGCGTACCCCTAGTGAGAAATAGTAAACTTAATCTAAACCGTTTCAAATATCTAATCACACACCCTGTATAATGCTTAACTTTCAAACATTTCTTTTGCTAACAATTCCGCTTTAGTTGCTTTTTATCTCTGCCTTCTTTAGCCTAAACATAGAGAATTATATACAGTTTTTTTTTTCTTTCTTCATCTTTTTAACTTAGTTCTAGAGTTAGAGCTATCAATGAAACAGAGTTTTTTTTAGTATAGAGTGAGTTTTTTTTGAGACTGAGGCAACACTTAAAGTGTAGTTTTGAGTATTTTTTGAGTCGAAAGCGCAGGTAACTGAACACAACTTATTGTTTTTTTTTGTTATTAGTTAAATAGGAAATTAAAGCGAGTATTTATAGCCATAAAACATAGTAACAACAAAAATATACAGCTAGGATTGAGAGCAAATGGCGAGCAGATGATGGAGACTTGTATTTCTAAACATGGCTTAAACACATCGTTTTAGTTCAAGAATTTTCAAGCTTGGTTATCTGAAAGATTGTTGAGAATTGTCTTTCTAGAAGATCTTAACTGGCTGATGATGGAGTCGTTTGGATTACTTTTAAATCTTATTTATTTGCTACTCTTTCTTATAACTTTTTAGTTCTCAAATTTACTTTCAAAACATGCTTTAAAAAAGCTCAGAAACTTATCTTTAGAAGATTGATGACAAATGCGCTTCATTTACATCTTTCTAGACGACATTAGCTGGCAGATGATGGAATCTTTTAAAAGCTTTTATATATTTTTTATTACCGGTTCTTTCTTCTGACGTCTTAACTCTAAAGTTTATATCTTTCTAGACGAAATTAGCTGCAGATGATGGAATTTTTTAAAAGCTTTTATATTTTTTATTACCGGTTCTATCTTCTAACTTCTTAACTCTTTAGTTAACTCTTTAAATATGGCTTAAACGCTTTTTTTTAGCTAAAAAATCTTCAGCTTGATCATCTTGATTGTTGAAAATTGTCTTTTTAGAAAATCTTAACTAGCAGATGGAAGTTTTTGGTTTCTTTTTATGTCTTGTTTATTTTCGGCTCTTTCTTGTAACTTCGTTAGTCTCAAGCTTATTCTCCAGATATTCTCTATATAAGCTACAAATCTTCAGTCTGATCATCTTTAGAAGACTTTATAACAAAATGCGCTGCATGCACAATGTCCTCCAAAAAAAATTGGCTGGCAAATGACGGAAGCTTTTAGAGCCTTTGTGGTTCTTTCTTTTAACTTTTTTGTTCTTAAGTTCTCTTTCTAAGCATGCAGGAAACGCGTTTTGGTATCTCAAGAATCTATAGCTTTATTATCTTGAAAGATTTTTGAGAATTGTTTTTCTAAAATACCTTAACTGGCAGATGATGGAAGCTTTTCAATTCTTTTTATCTCTTGTTTAGTTACTGTTCCTTCTTGGAACTTCTTATGTCTTCAGCTTACTCCAGATATAAGCTCGAAAACTTTAGTCTGATCATCTTTAGAAATTTAATGACAAAATGCTCTGCGTATGCAATGTCTTTTAAATAGAAATTGGCTGGAAGTTTTTGGAGTTTTTTTTATCTTGTTTACTTGCGGTTCTTTCTTCTAACTTCTTAGTTCTTTAGTTCACTTTCTAAACATTCTTTAAACGCATTTTGCTAGCTTAAGAATCTTCCGCTTGATCATCTTAGAGAATAGTCTTTTTAAAGGAATTTCAACTGAAAGATGATAGAATCGTTTGGATTTTTTTGTATCTTGTTTCTTGAAACGTCTAAGTTTTTAAGATTACTCTCTAAATATGCTCTAAATAAGCTCAAAATCTTCAGCCATTCTTCAGAAAATTGATGACAAAATGCACTGCTTATAGAATGTCTTTGTAGAGAAAATCTGCTGGCAGATGATGAAAGCCTTTGGAGTCATTTTCATCTTGCTTATTTGCAGTTCTTTCTTCTAACTTCTTAGTTCACTTTCTAAACATAATTGAAATGCTTTTCGCCCGTTCAAAAATCTAGATCTTGATCATCTTGAAAGATTTATGAGGATTGGCTTTCTAAAATAACTAAACTGGCAGATGATGGATTTAAGTCTTGTTTATTTGGAGATTTTTTATCTTGATTATTTGCGGTTCCGTTTTTTACTTTTTAGCTCTTAAGTTCACTTTCTAAACATGCTTGAAACGCGTTTTGCTGGCTCAAGTGTCGTCAGCTTGATCACATTGAAAGTTTGAAGAGATTTGTTTTTCTAAAAAAACTAAATTTGCAGATGATGGTATCTTTTGGATTGTTTTTATATAACGTTTCTTGTAACTTCTTAGTTCTCAAGTTTCGTCTCTAAATAAGCTCAAAAACTTCAGCGTGATCATCTTTGGAAGATTGATGACAAAATGAGCAGCATAGACAATATCTTTCTGGAAGAACTTAATTGACAGATGATGGAAACTTTCGAAGTCTTTTTTTATCTTATTTGCGGGTCTTTCTTGTAACTTTTTAGCTCTCAATTTCACTTTCTAAATAAGCTTGAAATGCGTTTTGCTAGCTCAAGAAATTTTAGCTTGATCATATTTAGAAGATTGCTGATAAAATGAGCTGAATTGAAAATGTCTTTCTAGAAGAAATTGGCTGGCAGATGAAGGAAACTTAAGGAGCTTTTTTTAATTTTGTAACTTTGATGCTCTCAAGTTTTCTCCCTAAATATGGTTGAAATACGCTTGGATAGCTTAAGACTCTTCAGCATGATCATCTTCAGAAGATTGATAATAAATTGCGCTGCATTTAGAACGTCTTTTAAGAAGAAGCTACCATAAACGAAGAGCTTATCTTATTTGCTCCAAAAATTTAAATTGTACTCCACAAAACTGGTTAATTGATGAAAATATGATTTAAGCTTTAGCTTGATCATCTTTAGAAGATAATTGAGCCATGTCGTTATACTTGCATTATCTTTTACTAATAACATATTTTTGGTAAACTTTGCAAATATTTCTGCGCAAAACTGGTTGATCAAAAAATAATTTAAGCTTTAGCTTTTTTATCTTTTGAGGGAAATTGAGTCATGTTTGCTTAATCTTTCGTCTTTAGCATATTTGTTTACAAATATTTAAGCGTTACTGTGCAAAACTGTTAATTGGTTACTTAAACAAGAAACGAATTAAGCCTTAGGTGATCATCTTTAAAGATAGATTTATTTGCATCATATGTCATAATAAATGCATATTTTGTAAAAATTTAAATTTTATTACGCTAAACTTTCATCTTTGCCAGATAAATGACACATGCTGTTGTACTTTCAATATATTTTAAAATTCCGAGGAAATCTAAAATTGTTCAAAAGTTATTGTTTATAAAAAGTGAGTGACATTTATTTGCCATAATTTTATTGCATAAATTTGGTTTTAGCCAAAAAACCAAAAAGTTGAAGATGATGTGAATGCTTGTAAATTTCAACATCTCTATTAGCAGAAGATTATGCATCTTTAGTAAATAACTTTTAAAATCTCAATATGAAGTTGTCAGTGTTTTTTTTTTTCAAAATTGTAAATTTATTCACTTTCAGAAAGTAAACTTACCCATCAATAATTCATCATCTAAACAAACTAAAAGCCCCATTTCTTCTATGGAGTTAAAAAGCAAATATTAGTTTGCTCCTCAATGCAATTTCCACTGATAATCTGCCCTGCCAGCTAGCTATTAACTCTTTCAAGCGGTGTTGCCACATTTTGCAAAACAAAGTTTATGTTTACATAGAGTTTCTCAATATTTGAAATAATTTGCTGCATCTAAACAAGTTTCTAACATCACCTTTTCAGCTCAGCTGCAAGTTTTGCCTCAATCCTGGCAGAAAATTTACCTAAACATAATTTAAGTTTTTAATTAACTAAAAACTTGCATTTTTTGGCCTAGTTTCCCAAGGCGTATTTTAGTTTTGAATTGCTTCTTGCCAAGTTTTAGTTATAGTTTGAAACAAATAATATATGAATAATTTATACCCACTAGAGGGTTAAATCTTAGCTGGCTCTTCTCTTTTGCTTAGTCTTTTGGGACGTACTCAATAAACAAAGTAAAGTTGCAAGTCTTTCTAAATTATCGTTTAATAGCTTTAAACTAAACAATTGTTATTTATTTTGTTTTACTTTTTTGTTCATATGGACGTATAATTTATATATTATTTTATATATATTAATATATGCCTGCTAAAAGAACTTAGTTCCTTTTACACTCACACATTTGCATGCAAACTACTTTTTTTATATATATAACTATAAGTGACTAAACTTAACTGTGTAAATCTAATTTTATCATTATCGTTATCGTTATCGCTATCGTTATATTTATCTTTCAGTTGCTTTTCTATTTTGTTTTGCTCATTCAATTTACGATTGTGTCTTGCAATGTCCAACAAAAATCATCAGACGTTCAAGCTTTACATAAGTCAGACCTCTAAGTATATATATATATATGTATAGTTTATGTATATTGTATAAGTAGAAGGAATGACTGCACTAATATTTACTTTATATATATAGGTATATATGTATTTTGTTTTTGTTTTTTTTTTGTATATCATATATAACGACAACAACAACTAATTATTGCTTTTCGGTATTTTAAAATGCGGTACGCCATTTTGTTTTACATATATTTTTGTTTGTTTTTGTTTTTGTTACTTTTGCTTAAACTACATATAGTTTATATTTAGTATATATATAAAACATAAGATACAATAAATCATTAATAATTTACTAAATGCTAAAACAAAAACAACAACTTAGTAGGGAGCTTAGCATAAATAAACAGGGGCGGGTGTCAAAGGGCTGAGGGGTACTGGTAGCATTTTATTTTGCTTATTAAATAATTAATAGTACTGCATTTTTTATTTTTTATTTTTTATCATGTTGTTTAAAATTAAGCTTTTTTTTTGTTGTTTGTTAGTTAAAGTTTCCTGTTTTTTTTTTGAGTTTTTTTTAATTTAATTTTTTTTTTTATTTTAAGTTGTAGTTTTAGTTAGACGGTGGTGCCTGCTGCTGCTCTCAAACTGTTGCCTCCGCCTTACTTTCACGTCCATCTGCCACAAGTTAGCTGCCACAAGAGCCACGCTCCATACCAAAGCGTCAAGGTGTGCGCCGTTGCTTCGCTGGCCTTGTTTAGACTGTGCGTCTCCGTGGCCGAGCTTCGACTGCTGCGCGCTGCTCCCTCAATGATATTGTTGTTGTCCAGCTCATGGAGCACCGGCAGCTCGCTGAGATCGGCCACGACGGTGCGCTCGGTGATGGGTGCATAGAGACGCTTGGGTTTGCAACGTTTGTGTTTTTTGTAGGTCTTGGTGACATTTATGCTGTAGCCCTCGAGAAATTCAGAGCCCTGCAAGTGGCGTAAAAGAAACAAAGAATAACAAATTACAACATTAATTACATTTGGCTTTAATTCCCACTTGGGTTTTAAATACACTACACTGCACTAAGCTGTGCATATTTTAAGTTGCTCAAGCAGTTGGGCAAGCAGTTTTGGGAAGCAGTCGCTTTGTAACGTTACTTTGAGCAGTTTCTTGGTAGTTAGCGCAATTTCATTGCGTTTGTTAGTCTTAAAGTGCAAACGGTCACACTGCAATCAGCTGTTGTTTGTTTACAAATGCTAAACGTTTGCATTTGTTGAATCAAATAAATAAAAAATATTATGAACTTGCAACAATTTTTGATATGACGGTGAAAATTAATTAACTTCATTCTTTGTTTGGATTGCTAGAGCACAAATTAGTGCCCAAAGCGCTCACAACAAATAATAAATAGTAAAAAGCTGGCTACATTTTATCCTAATAATGTTTCGTCTGTAACCCTTTTTTTTTCTATTTGTATAACATTTTTGTAAAATGCAATATTGAACATTTTTTATGGTTCTGGCAGAAAAATAGATCAAGAGGTTATATTTTTCCAGTAAAATTATAGGGCAACACTGATTTTTTTCTTTGCCTGTGTTAGTGTTAGGCAGTCTACCAATGTACTAAGAGTGCGTAGAGTAATAATTGCCATAATATTGATTGGGATATGGAATTTTGCGAAAAAGTTTTGAGAACATAATTTTTTTTTTAAACAATATTAACACGACTGCGAACAAAGAGCGACAATTTAGGTCAAAATCTTTCGAAAATCTTAAGTAATACATATGCAACAATCGTTTACAAAAATTTTAGCAAGCCCCACAAAAAGTAAAGAATATATAAAAATAAACTAATTTGACGATTTATATTTAATTCAATTCAATTTAAAGCGTCTCAAAGATAAATATTTCTTTTTGTAGCGAACTTGTTTAGTTACATGATATATGAAAACTTTTCATAAGAAAAAGTTGTTATATCATGTAACTAAACTAGTTCGCTACTAGTCCAAATCTTGGCAGCGTACTCTAGGTGTACACAAAAAAAGGAACTAAAAACTAATTACACAGGTCTACAAATACAGGGGTCATGTGAGTTGTTAGAAAGCTAAGAGTCATTTCCGAAGTAATTGTGCGTAGAATCCGAATCCGGCGTCAGAACTGCCCATCACGTCAGGATTTTGAGATATTTGAGGTTATGTACCAAAAAATGGCGTTTTTTCCTACATTTGAGGTTATGTACAGGGCGCAAAAATTTTTGCGGTCTTTCTCTCCATTACATCATTTAGTACAACTCTACCCTTTAATTTAAGGGTTCAAGAGATGAACTAGGATTTTTTTCGCAAGTTATGGCTTTTCGAAGTTACGAGATATAGCCCTTCGACGTCATTAGCATTTGCAATAAGCCTTTGAGATAACACAGGTCAACATGGTTCAGTTGTTGGAAAGCTAAGAGTCATTTCCGAAGTAATTTGGTGCGTAGAATCTGAATCCGGCGTCAGAACTGGCCCATCACGTCAGGATTTTAAGATATTTGAGGTTATGTTATTTTTTGGGTACATAACCTCAAATATCTCCAAATCCTGACGTGATGGGCCAGTTCTGACGCCGGATTCGGATTCTACGCACCAAATTACTTCGGAAATAACCCTTAGCTTTCCAACAACTCACATGACCCCTGTATTTGTAGACCTGTGAAATGCTAATGACGTCGAAGGGATATATCTCGTAACTTCGAAAAGCCATAACTTTGCGAAAAAAATCGTAGTTGATCTCTTGAACCCTTAAATTAGAGGGTAAGAGTTGTACTAAATGATGTAATTGGAGAGAAAGACCGCAAAAATGTTTTGCGCCCTGTACATAACCTCAAATGTAGGAAAAAACGCCATTTTTTTGGTACATAACCTCAAATATCTCAAAATCCTGACGTGATGGGCCAGTTCTGACGCCGGATTCGGATTCTACGCACCAAATTACTTCGGAAATGACTCTTAGCTTTCCAACAACTGAACCATGTTGACCTGTGTTATTATCTTTGTAGAAGCTATACGGAAAAAACAATATAACCAGGAATATATACATATTTATATGAGGTTTTAAAACGTTTCAACTTATTTATAGGAATATTATAGGAAGGTTAACTGGTAGCTTCGCCCCACTTGCGTCGCTTACTAACCACCTACTATTTCCTTGAATTTACTTTGAATTGAAATTTGAATTTCTTTTATGTTGAAATCATATTTATTATAAACATAATTCTTAGTATTTCACAAGAAAAGAATTAGAAAGAAACTCTTATCGAGTTGCCAATAGCGAACTGTAGTTTAATGGCTGAGAGGATGCATGTTTGCCATCACTAGTTGAGGAGTAGATGAAAAGTATCTAACACCTGCTGTGCGATTTTCTTACACATCTTGGGCACCCAATGTCTCGGATAACCCTTCTACTAAAAACTGGGCTGTTTGGTAAATGTGTCCTACGCAGCGCACCTGGCTCTTGTTACCAAATCTTTAATGTGTTTCAGCAAGCAAGGATTTTAAGTAGATTATGTGTGCACACCATTTATTTCAAACAACCTAGCTGCCCTGCCTAACCCACTTGCTCATCATTCGTTTCTATGCTTCACTCTTCTAAATTAGGCATCATAATGGAACACACGTTCTCTGTTTGATGTCGCCCTATAGAAAGGAGTCTATCTACTCCAACCCTTTTGTGAGCCAGATTGCTGGCACCATCTAGAGGCCATAATAAGCAGCAAAATAAATAGGAGTAAAGTCAAAGAATCTGTTTAGAAACTAGAGTAAGGAAAGGTACTTTTGGTATTAAGGGCAACCAGTAAGTCAAGGGAAATTATTATATTATTGAGAAAAACTGGCTTGCGCCATCTAGCGGCCACACTAAACAGCAAAATAAGTGATAACGCGGATGATGAAATAAAATCTATATATAAATAAAAATTAAGGCGATTGAAGATCGAATCTTTCGTTACAGTCAAAGATAATAATAGAATATTTACTGGAAAACATTTCAGTTGATCGCCAACTAATCTTAGAGATTATAGCCTTACATTAAGCAACAATTTCCTTGCGCCATCTAGTGGCCACACTAAATAGTAAAGTAAATGATGACGCGGACGAAGAAATAGAACAGAAGTCTAAATGAAGTCTGGAGCGATCAGAAAAGAATATAATAGAATATCTAATTGAGATCATTTCAGTTGATCGTCAACTAAGTCAACTAATATTAGAGATAATTGACCATTTTTTCCAAAAGTAAGAGTTTGTCATCTTTAACATAACTGAAGCTCACATTCTAGTGCGCCATCTAGTGGCCACATCAAACTATAAAATAAATAAAAATAAATTCCAATTATCTGTTATTTATTTTTAATATTGTACCTTAGAATTAATACTCGGGAACAAAAATAGTTTAGTCAAATTATCTATTTACGGACCAGACCAAAAAAATAAAAATACTATTGAGAACAACTTCCTTGGGCAATCTAGTGACCACACTAAATCGCAAAATTGATAATGAAGCGTACGATTCAATAAAATATAAATTCAAATAAAACTTTAGACGATTGAAGAGCTAATCTTTCGCTGCAGATAAAAATAATAATAGTATATCTAAATTATTCTCTATATTTCGGTTTAGCATTTCAGTTGATTGTCAACTAGTCAATTATTATTGAGAACAACTCTTATATTATTGAGAACATCTTGCGATGAGAAAGGTGACTTAGTATAGGAATACAAATAAAGGTTAAGACGATTGAAGACCTAATCTTTCATTCCAGATAATAGAATATCCAAAATATAGAGAGCATTTCAGTTGATCGTCAACTTATCTTAGAGATACTTTCCCATTTTTTTCAAGGTAAGAGTATGCCAGTTTCTGCATAACTCAAGTTCACATTCTAACTGCTTATTGTTTTTGTTTGCCTTTAGGAAAGGAAATTGAAAAGCTTATTTATGTCGTTGACGTTGCATACCAACATAAATTTAGACACCCACATACACAGCTACACACTCATACACACAAACACCAACACACACTAAATAAAAGCATTTACTGGCAAGAGGCCAAGCTGGCTTTGGATTCATTCTCGTTCTCATCGCCATCGTCATCGTCATTCAAACCAAAACCAAAAGCAAAATTTTGTGTTTTAATTACGCTGAATAAATTTGTGTTTATAAACGGAAAACCAAAAGGCATTTTTGTTGCTATTGTGTGTGTGAGTCGGTGTGTGCGTGTATATCTGTGTTTGTTGTTGTTAGATTGGTGTGCTTCATTTGGCCAGCGCGATTTCGCGCCGCCATCTTTTGGATTGCGGTCAAATATTTTATGGCTCGCGGCTCTCTCTCACTCTCTTTCTCGCTGCCAGCCAGTGTTACCTACGTCCAATTTTGACCAACTCATTGCACTGCCAAAATCTAAATCTAGCAAATGTCTGTATTTCCACAGCTCTCTCTGTGCTGGTGTGTGTGTGACTTCATAACGAGTGTTTACTAATAATATTATGCAAATCGCGCAACGTCCATGGACCGACCCAGCGCCATGTTCCACAACAGCTTGTTGTTGTTGTTTATTTTGTGTTTTGTGTGTTTGTTGTTGAATTTTTCAAAAGGCATTTTGTGAATCGTTTTGTGCAAATCCATGGCTAAACTTCTGGCAGAACCAGAACTCATACTCTTGCTCAACCTGGAGCTACACCAACTTGAGTCTGCTTTGGCGGCTTGACAGACATTTGCAGGTGTGTGTTTGGACAGTTTTGTATATTGTATGCTTTTTGGCTATGTTCTCTGTTCTATGTGGCCCTTAATGCCTGGCCTGAGTCAAAACAAAATGGGGCCAAAATGGGTGGGCCATGTTTTGTTTTTGGTCATGACAGACATTTTAATTGAAAAGGAATGTATATTTGTGTGTGCGTCTCTATTTTGTTGTGTCATATTACAAAATGTGCTCGAAAGGTATGTAAATTTAAAGCTTTAATTGCTCGGCCAGGAATTGCTTTAAGAATGCGCCTCAAGGTATGCTATAAATATTTTGACTGGCTCCGGCTGTGGAGATTGGCATGCTAATTAGGTGCTATTTATGGGCCTTGTTTTATTTTATTTATTTTTTGTATTTTTTAAATGACTTTTAGAACTCAGGTAGGAGCTCATAAAAGTTATAAAAGCTTTGCGGGCATAATATACAAGCTTTGATTTACTTGGCTACCAAACTGTAGGCTATATAATCTGTTATTTATATGTAGATATATAGGGACTATGGTAATTAGTTGTAAGATAGTCGAATCTGACCAGCCAGCAACCATTTCAGTTTAATTGAAGCAGATTTCTAATTGAAAGCCAGAAAAAAATAGTGCTTGGGTTGTTTCTGATAAAGTTCATTTGCATAAAAGGGTTATTTAAAGTCATTTATATAATCGTAAAGTGTATGTTGTAGCTAATTTGAATATGTAAAGGTCGGACTGGAATATTAAACATATAGTTTTCGGAGCGGCTTTCAGTGGGTAACAATATAAATATTAATTTTTAGAGACGCAATTTGTGGTGGAGCATCAGTAACAAATGCTTGGGCTTTTGCTTACTTAATATTTGCATCTTTATAGGCTAGGCTAAAAAAGTATCTATAAGATTATGCTGCTTAAAATGCGGCCTCTAGTGGGTGGATTATAATCTGGAATGGAGTTTGTGGATAGGGGGGATCATGGGGATCAATCCCCCCTTGGGTCTGAGAATTATAAGATGATAAAATTGAATTTTTTCCAGGCATGTGTTTTAATGTAAGCATAACATTTTTGAAGCGCCAATATTTATTTTGTCTCAATGTGCAATACTGCAATTAATGGTAAAACTCTCAAAATTGAAAAGAAACACACATTTTTACGCGATGACTGTGCAGTACAGCACATTAAAGTTTCGAATGCCCGCGCTTCTAACGGACCGACCAATCATGTGACTCCCCAGTGATACCTAAAAAAAAAAAAAAAAAAAAAAAAAAACTGCGTGCTGCGGCGCTGCATCAGCTGTATACAGAGCTCGTAAAAAACTGTCAACCACTTTATACAGTGAGGTTAGGTCAAGACAAAAACCGAGCAAATAATACACAAAGTGTTGCTCGAACACTTTTTTTCGATTCGCATATTTCGATGTACATCTTTACAGGTAATGTTCTTGCCAAGCTATGGTTGAAAATCTTCAAAATTTCGAACTGGATATTACTTTCTTGATAAAAAAAAAAAAAAAAAAAAAAAAGAATATGTCTGGTCAATATAATGGCGTTGAAGCAATTATACGTGACAATTATGCGCCACATGCTTTATACGTTCACTGTGCCGCACATTCTTTGAATCTTGCTATATCTATCACCAGCAAGGTACCTGCCATCAGAGACTGCTTGAGCACCATAGAAATTGTTTACAATTTCTTCCATACACCTAAAAGAAGAGCTGTTCTAGAGAACACTTTTGAACAATCTGATGAACTCAAAAAAAAAAAAAAATGAAGAAATTGAATCTGAAAAAAAAAAAAAAAAAATATGAAGCCGTAGACGATTTCCATGAATTGTTTCGTTTATCTACGAAACTTGACGAAATGAGAACCTCGGAAACTGACGCGAAAATTTAAATGCAATGGATTTCGAATTTTTGATCAGTTCACAGGTTATCAACGTGATTTACCAACTTTCTTTGTCTCTGAGTCGAGAATTTCAAAAGGTTGATTTAGACTTGGTCCAAGCTATGGATCTCGCCAAGGATTTACGCGATGAACTGAAAAGGATTCGAGTAGAAGCAGATACGTTTCCTGGAATTTTCGAAGCTGCAAAGAAAATTTCTGAAACATTGGACATTGAAATCAAACACAAACGAAAAGTGAGCAGACAAAAAAATCGAGCGAATCCCGAAGTTCAGAGTGCAGAAGATTACTTCCGTGTCACGGTGTTCAACCTATTTGGACTTCTACATCATGGATTCTGCGAGAGATTTATCGATCACGAAAAAATATTAGAAGGGTTTTCGGCGCTCTTCAAGCATGATTTATCTGAAATCGACAAAGCAGCTGAGAAATTTATAGAAACTGTCGAGTTTTATCAAAAATTTCTTGATTCTGGGCCAACTGCTGTTCTCATCGAGTTGAAATGTGGAAGAAGTATTTGATCCGTAAAGGCGACATCAAGCCTAACAATTCGTTGAAAGCGCTGGATGATTGTCCAGAAGAGAATTTCCTGGCAAGCTGCTAAGAATATTAGCTACATTGCCAGTATCTACGCCCATGCGGAACGTACATTCTCAAGTTTGAAAAAAACGATAAAAACAATTCAAAGGAACACGATAAAAGAAGTGAGTTCACTGTTCCATCTAAATGTTTGGATACTATCGAATATGCATCAATAATAACTCGAATTATTGTCTGATTTATCTATTGCAGGACCGCTTGAATGGTTTGGCAGCTCTGGCAATGCATCGTGACATTGGAATCACAGTAGACGAAGTCATTGATGAATTAGCAAAAAAATTCGAAAGTTCGAATTTCTTCTTCGATAATAAGAGAATTTTTTTATAATGCAACTTATCAATGTGCAAAATGTGACCAATTTCTGTACACGACTGTGCAACGAGGACTATTATCGCAGTAAAATATAACTTACAAAAAAACACGATATTATTCTGAGTCATATCCCCCCCCATATCAAAAAGCTATCTACGCCAC